>VDFB02374170.1:0-46388 GCA_007258455.2 Sequoia sempervirens
CGTTCTGATGATCATCTTGTGAAAATATTCTGTGTATTCTTTCACAGATTTGTTTCCTTGCTTCAACCCTTGCAATTTCTTCAGCAAATCTAACTCATAGTCCACTGGTATGAACTGCTTCTTCAATTTCTCCACCATGTGACCCCAACTGCTAATCTTTCCTTTTCCTCTTCGATTTCTCTACAATTGGACCTCTTTCCACCAAATATTTGTGTGGCCCTTCAACTTTGTTTTTGCAAACTTAACCCGATCTGGGTCCTCTATTTCTTCATACTCAAAATACTCTTCTAGCTCGTTGATCCAGTCGATCAACTCTTCTGGGTTCAGACTTCCAAAATAACTGGGAACTTCTACTCTGGGTCTTTTTCTGATCTTTGAAATGGCTCTTATCAGTTGCATTTGATCTTGATCAATCACTTCTTCCTCTTCTACATCTAAATCTTCCACCTCTTCTTCATCCTCACTTTCTCCTCTCCTTCCCGGGTTTAACCCTCTTCTCATATGTTCCTGCAATGCATCAATTTATCTCTAGAGGGATCAGAAACCCTCAGTCGCCAATGGATCTCTTCCACCAGCATTTCTACCACCTCTACCACCTCTGGCACCACCATGCCTACTAGGCATCATTCTTGGATGTATCTTGAATATCTTGAACCCACAACCACAATCCTAGTGCGAACTACATCACAATCGGTGACCTATCCACACGCTCAAGAAAACCCACTCTGATACCAGCTGACGAGGGTGCTAACCACATAAAATAAACACACAACCAGAGAATATTTTTATTATTCAGAATATGAAAAGCTTACATTGTAGATGATCTCAAATGCTCAAGTTCTGCAATACATGCTCTTACAGAAAATTACAGAGTTCCCCTTTTCTCAGTGTTCACTCTTTTTCCCAAAAAGCTACCAAAAATTAAAAAAACGCGCCCATAAATAACTCATTTTCAGTTTTGGAGCCAAACAATATTTGAATTATGAGTTTTTGGCGGTTTGGCGCCAGAAATTACAATTTGAAATTCAAAAATTGAGTCCTAATTCGAAAATTAGCAATTTTCCAAAAATTGACCAACTTCTAGAAGCCATAACTTTTGATCTAGGACTCTATTTTTTGAACCGTTGGAAAGGTCTTGAAGTGAAGAACGTGCTAAGAACCCACTCCATTGATTTTGATGATTTTTGGGCCCGTACGGGACCTTTTAGTGCCTCAAACTAGACTTGAAAGGTTTTTCAAGGCAAAAGCAGAAACTGAAACTTGAATGACTTTCAAACCGGGAATGATCTTGACCTGATTCTTTCACCAAAGTGCTTATTTTTGTGTCTTGAAGCTTCCCATAAATTTCTGCCTCCTCACGCCTTCAAATTCAAAACTACTAAAAATTAAAATTGAGCAGAAAAAAAAAATGCAATTATGAAAGTTGGGAACTCTTATTCGATGAAAAGGGTATCCAGAAATACAAAAACATCTACAAAAAGCTAACAAAAGGAAACATAAAGGAAAAAAATATTTTTGGGTGATGTAGGATTGCCCTTACACCACTGGATGCTCTTGCATCCCTTTTTGAGATAGCAGTGTATGCAAATTTGAACTTAAAGGAATAAAACCCTTAGAGAAAATCTATCTACGATGTTTTGCATAAGTGGTGGATGGGGTGATGGGTAATAAAAAATAATAGTTTAATTTATGGAATTAAATAAGGGGGATTTAGGGTCAATTTTTTTGGGAGGAATACAAAGGATGAGGAAGCAATAAAATAGGGATTCTAGGAGATCACTAAAAATTGGTTTAGGAAGATAATGGATAAATTATAATGAGGACAAGAGAGCTCTAGCTCTAGAGAGGAAGGATTCAATAATGGATTATTAGAGGAGGTGAAAGTAGTGATATTTTATATATTTTCTTCAATGATATATTCAAATAACTTGTAGCATGTGAGGAGAGAGAAAAACTTAATATTGAGTTGTGAGTATGTAGAATGAGTGTCTTTTATTACAAAGGATAATAAGTATAGATTTATTTTATTCTTAGTCCTAGCTTACCATTAGGAAACATGTTAGGGAAAACCTATGGTTATGTTAAAAAGTTTATTTTAATTTTCAAAAGTTTAGAGTTGACCTAGACACAAGATTTTTGACTACATAGATTTCCAGGACTCTAGCATTTGGAGTGCATATGTCACATTTTGAATTTGAGTCTCGAACTTATATGAAAGGTTATTGGGGTTTGGAAAGGCTTAGGAGTGGTCACAAACTAATTTAATTTCAAATAATCAAAAATTGGCCAATAACCATAGAAAACACCTGTAGGAATGAACACTAAATTGAGTACAAAAGCATAAGGAAAATATTTTAAAGTAGGCAATCTTTGACCTTACACATTTATGAACATAAAATTGGTGTACCATAGATTGTAAAACTATTCATATTTTAAGGTATCCCAATCAAAACTTAAAATTTGTTGGAAGAAAGTATAATATGATAAGGTACTTCAAGATCTAGATGATACATCCCATAGTCTCTACAAACATGGAATTTATAATTTTAATGGAATTTCTAATGCATGTATAGTCATTGTTTCACATGATTAATGCATAAGAGATCTTTAGTGTGTATGTTTAAGTATAAAGTAGGGTCAATAAAAAATTCACTATGTGATTATGCTACTAGCGGCCCACTTGCACACAATAGAACACAATAAGTAGTAGGGGGTTTCATCATCAAAAAATGGAACCAATGATGTAGATATAGAGGAAAAATGTATTTAAATAGTATTTACCATCCCCACAAGCATGCCATGCCCATGTATGTACTTGTGAAATAATATAATAATCATCTAAAGTACCATGGTATATTCCAATTAAGTCTTGTGCATCAACATTATTGGCATGATTAGTGTTAGCAAAAAAAATGGGGAGATACAGATCAGAGTTCTAAGCCCCAAGTAATTTCCATGTGCTCCATTATACCCTAGACTCAATCATACGAGAGAATCAGAGAGTTAGTTCAGACAAACCATAAAATAGTTAATAGAATTGAATATAGAGAAAACTGATTACATAGACCATAACACATGTCAAATATAAATCCATATATGTGTGTGTGTGTAAACTTGTAGTCTATTTTTCCTTTGGTCCATAATATTTCTTAGTATATCACTTATTGTTTGGTTCAAATGATTATTTTCTTGATTTTTGGGTCCTAGGACTTTAGGTGTTTCCAAAAGTTATTCAATAATGTGTCTTTTGTTGTTATTTATGTCAAAAGTTTCAAAACATCCAAAAAATTGTCTAAAATTACATTCACCAAAAAGGAGGGAAGTTTTGATTTGTATAAGGTTGAATATTTTAGAATTTTTAGATTTTCCTTTGAGGGTGTTGAAGAAGTCCCCCTTCATCAAGGCATGATAACTATATTATTGTCATTTTGAAGGCACATCATAGAGAAAACAAGAGGTGCATGGTGTATTGCATGTAGGAAGAGAGATTCCAATAGTGTGTGATAGATCATACCCACATGTTAAAATATTTCAAGGTGCAGTTTCAGTGTGGCTCATGTATATTAATAGGTTTGTTCCATTGAAACCCTTCCATTATCATGAGGAATTGTTCATTCATTGATGTAGAGTACATTAAAATGACAACCTTCCTTTGTGCTTATTTGAGAACTATGTATAAGAGAGGTTCCATGAAGTTTACATAGTAAAAAGGCAATATAAAGTTTCATGTTGATAAGTGAAAGAGGTTGCTCTTTGGTTTGTACAGAGATTAAAAAAAATTATGCATTTTTCAATAACCTTAACAAGGGTTTCAAGTTACACAAGTAAAACTAAAAATGGTCCCTGATATGATATAATCATTATTTTTTCTATTCAAAGAGGACTATCATGTTGTTCCACTATTGGTGACTCTTGGATTTTTAAAATACAATAGAGTTTATGATATCAATTTTATTTTCATAAAGTTTGTTTAGTTTGGCAGGATGATATTCATAAGGAGAGAAGATTATTTTTTCAGAACCTTGTGCATCCAAAACCCTATAAAGCTCATAAAACCCTATCCCTTTCCAAGGTGAACACAAAAAGGGTCTCTATAAAAGTTGAGAAAGGTTCATCATTGTTATGTGTAGAGTTTGTAGTGATTAACATCATATGCACTATTTTGTTGCATTAGAACCTTCATATGAATATTGTCAGAATTTTGTAAATACCATGCATGAAAATAATGTAACACATGTTGTATGTTGTCCTCCTATTTGGATTTTGTCTCATTGTAGTATCATTTTTTCTATGACAAACATGTTGGTATCATATTTTTGTTTTATGTAGATATGGTGACAGTTAAATTTTTTGTTGAAACTTTACCATCATCCAATGTCAATACATTGTTGTTGAAGTGCAAAGGGTTAATATTTTCCCTTATAAAATATTTTTTAACCCTATTTATTAGTCACAATATGAATGGATAGTCATTTGATAGGGTAACCAAGTAAGGTTTGTATGAACCTTGAAGGTCAGTCAACATAAGAAGTAGACCTATTTCCTAGAAACAAAGTTTGTAGTGCCGTTATTATGTTCCATAACATTCAATATCATTGTTATTATATGTTAACCATAGAGAAACATTGTATGAGATAGGTCATATGTGTGTAATCCTACAATTATTCCATGGAGTGGATGAATATAAGGAAGATTTTGACATCATTGTTTCATGATGAAGGTGGTTTTTTGAGTCAAGCGTCAAGCCTTTCTCTAAAACCTTGATAGATAGAAGCCAAAAAGGATAAAGCAAAATCCATGAGCATTAAACATAAGAGCGTCCAAATGATGCATAGAAAAATAGTCTAAAGATATTTTATAGTTCAAGTGATAAGAAACAGACATGAAAGATCTAATAACAAGAGGATTGTTGTCCCTCATGACATTCATTATGGAAGATAAGAGTGCATACCTTCAGGATAGTCATCATGGAAAAAATGATAATTGCATGGAAATGATATACCTTGAATTTCATCAAGTTCATGGTAACATTCATGATAGTAATATAAAGGAATGAAGATGGTCTATGATAAATGACAAAAGACATTTTCCCTAAGAAGGATGGTTTACCATGAGATGACAATATTAGTGCTTTCTTGAAAGAGTTTTTTGCGGGTAGTTTCATGTTTTTGAACAAGTTTCTTGTGTCATAATAGAATAATGAAGTCTCTCATGGTATAAGACCTTTCCAACAACATTGTGAACAAATAAATCTAGATAGTACTAAGGAAAAAAAGTCCATGATGAAGCACAATCAGCTTGGGAAATTTTAAACCACCATGTCAAGATAAATGGAAGTCATGAGAATATATTAGGTATTCTATAGACCTAGCTAACACTACGTAGGTATTTTACCACCAATAATAGTATATGGTGATGAGTCTAGAAGTAAATTTCATCAAAATTTTGAAAGAACACAAGATTTTGAAGAGGTTTTTGAAAGCCAAAACCTAATTGCATAGTCATTATGAATAAAATTTAAAGGGAATTTTGAAATTTTAACCTCCTTTTGAAGTCATCAAAGCATAGTGCTAACATAAACAATGAAGAAGTGCATATTTAGGGGTGTATTTTAAAGTACATGCATAATCAAAAGATGCTAAAGAGAGATTCCTAACACAGATACATGATAGAGTAAGGCATTGTAGCATGTTTTAGAGACTTGTAAATGACAAGGTTAAAGTGGAGGGTAGAGTTTAGGAGGCAAGGATAGTAAAGAGGAAAATAGCAGAGATTTAAAAGGAATGATGAAGAACAAGAGATAATATGAAAAACCTCTATAAAGATAAAGTGGTAGTTTGGTTTAACATCAATGAAAATGTCATTTTAAAGAGAAGGAAGTGTGTAAATGGTTGTATATCAATCATGAGAAAAAGAAACATAACAGATTCAAAGTCATAGTGCAATGACATAAAAACATAAAGGTTTCAAAAAGGCCTACAAGATTGTCAAGTAGAATAGCAAAGGACAACTAGATGAAAAACAATGGGATTTTAAAGAGTATTCATAGACATAGCAAGTGGAAGAAGAGTCTCATAGGGATCAACAATAAAGATATGAAGGAAAAATTACTCTAAATAAAAAATGGAGTGGTCTTAAGATACAAAGGATGAAAATTAACAAATGAAAGGATAGTATTAAGGATTTGAAAAGAAAAGTGTGACAATCGTAAGCCATAAAAGGTTACAACTCCATGCTATAGATCTTCCCAAGTAATGGTGTCATTTTGACAGTCAAAAGTCATGACATGGCATGACCAAGAATGTGAGCCCAAAGATAGATCTACCATGCAAATAAGTATTTTAAAAGATGGAATGGGAATAGTATAAGGATGAGGGTAATTTTCTTGATAATAAGTAAATATATTAAATTCATCAAGCAAGAGAAGACTTCATGAAGGAAAAATATAAGTAAAGTAACAAGGATAGTCATACAAGAGAATAATGTCATAACAATTATAAGTAGGCTTCAAAGGGAAAGTGACAGTGTATAGCGCAGGGATAATAAACTTATTAATAACATGTCAGTCATTAGATGAATATGAGAAAAGGTTTTGAAAAAAATATGAGCATATATGGCAATAGTGTGAATATGAAAGATAATAGTATTATTTAAACCTTACATCTTTCTCATCTATTCATGACAGTTATAGGTTTTAGGAATAGTGATATAATGGCCACATAAAGAAGAGGACCTATGAAAAATCACATGTTGTAAGGTATAAGAGTAAAGAGAGTAGCATTTGATGACATGGTATAGTGAAAGCATGGTAAAGGCATGATAATTTCATAAAGAAAATAGTAATAGTAGCATGCAAAGAATGACACACAAGATACTATCACTAATAAGAGTAGAAACTAGCAAATATAATAGTAGGACACAAGAAATATCAATGGTAGTGAAGGAAATGAAAATAAAACTTGTACACAAGAGTCATAAGTATGATATGACAATGGCTAAGGAAAATGAATAAATGACCAGGATGCAAGGATAAAGGAGGCTTTAATAAGTTATCCAAGTGTCAAGAATCGGTCCTCAAGGATCTCCTATTCCTTCTTTGTTTTTCAAATCACTTTCAAGGCACAAACCACATGTCTTATAAAGATGAAAGGTGAGTTTTGGAAGTCTGGAAGAGTTATGGATAATTACAATATTATACCTAGGTAGTTTGGTCAATTGTTGAACAAGTCAAGAGAATATAAGGTAGCTTCATAAAGAAAGATATAGAATTATTCAATAAACAACATCATGGATTCTTTTGAGGAGCTAAAAAGGTGGAGTAAGAAGCTAGTCACCCAAGGAGAGCTTTGACCTAACACACCAATGAGGAAACTTGTCATTTATTTCCTTCATTACATGTTCCTAGATGATAGGGAGCTATTGAATAGTTGAAAAAGGATGCCTTTGTCCATTTTTTATTCAATTAGATTACATACTTTGAAACAACTATGTAACTGTAACAAATTCTTTTCTATAAAATATGGCATTGTAACTCAAAACCAATCACTTTATGACTAAAACTCAATATAATTTCATCATTTTCAAGTGATTTTTAAGAAAATTTTAAGCTATGAACTACTATAACATCAATTTTGGTAATAAAATTCATATTTTACCTCCTAAACTCTTGTTTCTCTATGTGTATTGTAATGATTAATGTAAGTTTTTTATGTGTTTTTTATGCAAAACCTCAAATGAATGTCTCATTCACAACACCTTTGAAATAAGAAACATATATATTTTTGTAGCTTATAGGATGTGCAATCATTATGATCAATTTATAGTTGTGAAAGGTTTATTTTCCTTCAAAATTGTGAAACATTCAACCTTCTTATAAAAGTGTGCAAAATAGTTGAGCTGTGTAGGAAAACAATTGAGGTTTATACCATTTGTATGTAAAAGGAAAAAACATCATAAGTTTAATAACAATTTGGTGCATCACCTTAGTAGAACTTAGGTTTCATTTCAAGTTATTTCCTACCCATTTTCTTAGCATAACAACAATAGTTTAATTCAAGATTAGGTTATTATAACAAGGGGGAAAACCCTCTCTGGAGATTTGCTCCAAGCTATGGGAAACCCATAGGCCCTGGAGCGTTTCATTGGATTTTTGAGCTAAGTGCTTAGCAATGGTGCAAATTCACTTGACAATACACTATCTTTAAGTGATATGACATTTCCACGATCCATAATGAATGTAAAGATTTGTTGCTTCTGGATTTGATTGTGTACAAGTTTTTTCATCAAATTTTGGATCACCCTCTGTGATCCATCATTAGAATAGAGAGCTAGAATAAAAATGGTTAGTTGCATACCTGACTAGGTTTAATAAGAGGGATATGCATGGGAGAGAGGGGAGAGGCACAAAACCCGAGGAGACTGAAAGCAATTAAAATTTAATAAAAGCAATTGGCTTAATAAAGAAATTCATAAAATTTGGTTATGCAAAGAAAAGCAAGGAAACAAGAGGAAAAGAGAAAGTAAGGTAGGAGAAAATTAGGCAAGAATGCAAAATACAATAAGAGAAAGGAGAGAAATCTATAAAAAAATGAATAATTGAATAAAGGCAACCTATAACAATAAAATAGAAAGTATAATACAATTAAAAATTAGAACAAATAAATGAATATAAATACATATGATAATAAATAAATATAAATACCTACATACATATATATGTGTGTAATATGTATACATAAATACATATATGTATTTATGAGTATATGTGTGTGTGTGTGTTTGTATATTTAAGCAAGTAAAAATGCACCAGCAAAATAAGATATATCTATAAATCCATAAATATATATAAATAAAATACACGAAGGTAAATATTTACATTTACATAAGCTTATAAATATAAAATAAAATTTTATATAAATATGCAAATATCGAAAAACCTTAAGGCATATTTATAAAGCTTTAATTTTAGCTCCCTTTATAAAAACAAATACTAATAAACCTTATAAAGCAAAGTTGACTAAGAGTTAATATATATGTACTTACGTACCTCTGTATTTAAGTATATATATTATATGTATTTATGTATAAAGAATATAATAGAAATGCAAAATTAATAAGATATATATATATATATAAGCATATATATTCATAAATATAAATATAAATATAAATATAAGTAAAAAATTATCTAAATATATATAAAAAATAAAAATAAGTTCTTTTTTTTAAAATTAAAAACAAATAAATACTTTATAAAGAAAAACACTCTAAGAGTTTAAAAAAACATTATAATAAATACACAAAATACAAGAAACAAATAAACAAAACCTTAAGAAAAAGGCTCTTACCCTCTAAATCTTGTTCATCATGCACATATGTCAAGGGTCTTACCCTCTTTACAAATCCTCTACTATCATTTTCTCTTAATACTTATATACATCATACTTCTTATCTCATATCTCTTATCGACTATTTCCTATCTACTTCCTCCTTTGTTAAATCATATCTTATCTTATACAAATATATACTCAACAAGACGTGTCCCTTACACTACTACTATTTTGGAGTGTATCCTTTCAAATAAAAGCTTCACAACCTATATGTGGAGGTTTTTAGTAGGATTTGTGTGATTGCTCTCACTACTAGCCAATTAGGTAATAGGATTTGTTAACAATTAGGTAATAGGTTTATATATATTTGCAAGTTTTGGTTTGAAGGAGCAACCAAATGATCTTCATCATCATTAACACCTTCAAAATAAATCATTTTTGTCATTAAGATGTTGTGCCTTATGATTCAAATCCATGAAATATTAAGTTTTATATCTCTTAGCTTAATGAAAATGACATACTTTCTTGTCATAATTATTGGGGATCATTTTTACAAGGTTAGATTAATGAAGAGGAGGAATATTAATCAACTTAGAGTCCAATTAACTCTGTGGTATAATTTCTAAAGCTTCTTGTAGCTTTTTAAATTTTCCACAAGTAGTTCATTTGAAAGAAGGAATATTGAAAGTATTATCAACTTGATATACATTTTATTTTTCCTCTTTTTAATCATTACCCTTAGAAAAATATGTAGAGTTTTAAAAATTTAAATGGTTTGAAGAAATATTTAAAGTAGATGTTCCATATTTGAAGACATTTTCTAGTAGCCTAGTGTAACAACCTCTCCAAGTGTAGCTAGAAAATTTTCTACCAACTACACTATTAAAAAAGTATGTATAACATGCAATTAATAAGAACATTGTGATGAATATTGATTACCATTCACTAAGTAAAATAATAAAGTGCAATAATAAGTAACATAAATTATATCTCAACATAATCAATATACAAGGGGTTAAACAAGTGGAAGCCCCTTTACTCTCCATACATTAGTCAAGGAAAAAAGTATCCATCCATAATCCAAAAGTGTGGCACATTCAACATTAGAGATTGTCTTGATTAATTAATTTCTTGATTAACCCATAAGCATACATAGGAAAACATAGATCTAAAACCTCTCAAACACGTGAAATCAAGTTCACAACACATATTCACAATAAACATACAAATGTCAAAGATTCATTCCAAGATAATCGCAATTTCACAACACTTCAAAAAACATCATTTCTAACATCAAATACTCATATGAACATAAGGATATAAACATGCCAAATATGATTGTCTTTAAATTCTACAAGTATTTTTTAACCATATAAGGCTCGACTAAGTATAAAATATCCAAGATCATATGAAACAACAAAGTGAATTGTTATTCACACCATATACTATGAAATATCTCTTCAAGTGATGTTATGTGTATTAATAAGAAACACCTGCTCAAGATAGAATAGCATGCATCTCATACTACGTATACCAATACCTTAACACAACACAAAACTAATATACATATATCAACAATAAAAATACATAAACACACAAAAATAAATACACATCAAACATACAATTCATACACAACTAAAATTCACAAGCAAAATTGTAATATTTCATAATTTTAAATATTTTATAATTTTAATTTAGCCCAACAAATATATCTTCTAATAAAAATGATTAAATTCAAAATTAGAACAAATATTGTGAGAAAAACACATAATTTTTATCACTTGATTATCCAATTTTCAAATCTCTACCATGAATTAATATGAAACATCTATGGATATAAAAATTCACAATAATATTGCCAATATTTGGCCTTGTAGGAGAAACCTTCAGTACACTACACATTGCCTTTTGTTAATGCTTAGAATTGACCTTCAACTCAAGTCAAGATAGGCTCATAAAAGAAAGGCCAAAGTTTAGAAAAAATGCACAACAAACATAGAAAAAACCTCAACTTGCTAGTAAAATAGTTGATGAAATCACCACCAATAAATCTCATTTTCATAGTTTAATCACACAACCAAAATAATATCAAAAAATATCCATAAAAAAGTTTACCACAGTTGGCCCTTTCATAGCTAAAAATTATTTATAAATAATCAAACAACTCTATATAAGTAGCTACTAAAAATATATATAATTAGCTCTTAGAAAGAAACTAGATTTATATGTTTTTTTCTTTATACTAGTATCTCCACAATATCACAAATATCACTTAATAAAAAAATGCTAAAGAAGCCATCTTGTATATCAAGAACATGAATTATAAATGCAATAGTTTTATAACTAACTAAGAATGATTTCACTATGAATTTCAATTGCCTATCACATGAAGTTTCAATACAATCTCTAAATGAGATCACTCCAAATTTGAATAAGGGGTTTTCATCCACTAATCTAATGATGAAAGTCAGGTGGTTTTCATCCTCCAATATCCTACATAGAGGATTTATGTCCTTGATGGAACCTCAATGGAATAGATGAACATGATGCTCAATATATTTGAAAGGAATTGGAGTCAATTTTAAACAATTGTAATTTTTAGTTAAGTAAGCACAACTTTCTCAAAATATAGCATTTTTTTGGTCCCATAAAAATTAAAAGAAAGAGAAAGAAGATATCTATCAAAACTAAGAAGGATTTCTTTATATGATATCAATACACTTCATGTAGACCATCACAAGTACATTGTATCCCTCTAATTATGCAAGTGTTCTAATCAAAAATTCTTCCTAAGTTTGTTGTAAAACCTTTTTGATATTAAACTTAAAATTATGAAATTATATGAATACATGGATAGCACAAATAAGATTCCTAGGCATTCAAAAACATAATTTCTTGTTTATAATATGAGAATTCCCACAATATTTCAACAAAATCATAAGATTAATGATCAATCAGAGAATTTAATCAAACACTTGATCTAATCCCATCAATTTAGCTTTACTAATTCACTAACCCCCATGTTTCAATTCAAATTTACCCCAAAGCATGCAAACTATCATTCAAGTAATTCAATAATATGATCATACAAATAATTTAGTCATAATGAACTCATTAATTTACTTATCTAAGACATAATATTCACGCCTTGTTTTCAAATAAGAAACACAACTATTTTATTATTCCATTTTTTTCCATACATAAAATCAAGTTATAAACACCCAAGGATATATCACAAAAATAACAATTAAATTCTCTACATGTTCAAATTTCACCCCAATCCAATCAAATAAAAAAACCATAAATCCTTTATTCTTTATAAATCTTATTTGGATTCATATATTCTCCTTAGTCAACCATTAATCTACAAATGTCTTAATTTTCCCCTAGATTTAAATTTAATACTATTCATCTTTCCTATTGCTTCCTTTCAAAATAAAATATAGTTTATTTAAAACAATGCCTCTTTCACAACATTGATCTAAATTTATTGATTACCCAAATTCAAGTAAGTGTTTTCTCAATCCATTCTATGAAAAATGATCTTAACTTGAATCATTTACAAGTTTGTCTAGAATTTAAGAAGGTTACAAACATAATTGTGACAAAATTATTGACTATAATTCTGAAAAGCAAACAACCAAAACTCAAATCTTCAAACCTATAGTTCTTAAACATAAAAAGTCCCTTTTCATAAATCACACAATTCTAATAATAGTTTCCTTTTTTCTATTTATTCTAAGTATATGATTACAATTGATAACACAAATACTTATTCCAACTTATATAAAAATCTCATTTTAATAATATTCTCCATTCATGTACACATCTAATAATTAAATATTAGCAAACTAATAATAACTTTACTAATTTTTATAATATTGAAAAAATCGATAATCAAAGATTGGAAATCTTTTTTATCTTTCTTTTTTTTCCAAATGAAATAAATATAATTATTATTTTCTAAATTTTATTTATAAACTTGCATACTCAAATCAATCAAATTAAGCTAATAAAATTGATAATAATTCTTTATTTATTTTTCTAAAAGATATTAAAAATTATCTATAATTAAAGAATTAAAATAAAATAAATCTCAAGCATTGAATAAATATTTCAATTATTCCATAAAAATTTTATTAGAAAATTATCTTAATTAATATAATTAGTCAATTAATTACTATCCACATAATTAAATCATATTAGGATATTTCAACACTAAGCCTTGGTTCACCTTCCTCAATACCTATATTTGTTGCACAACATAATCTCACCACAAGATTCTTGATAGCATTGTTAGAAAAAAAGATAATGATAAAATCATCATTTAAATAATTAACCCATGACATTACAATTACATAAATACATTAAATCGATAGATTATACTCAATATAAAAATAATAGCTCATACCCAAATTACCATAAAATGAAACATCATAAAACCACAAAGGGACAAAAAATGAGGGATGTTAAAGTTTCAACTATTTAAATTTGAATTATATAAGGGATAGTACAATTAGAAGAAAAAAACTAAAATCATATGATATTGTTCCCAAATAAATATTAACTAGTAACCTTAAGGCCTTGTTAACTTTGAATTGCTTCAATAATGCCTTAGCTAAATTAGAAAATGTGTGTATAGACTTGTGACCTTGTAATAAAAAGAACCATCAATAGCAAAATACTTAACGTCCTTGGAAACAATTTAGAAAATAATTTATCCTCATACACAAAGTCTAAATATAGTGAAAGAGCACAACTTTATATTTGGTTTATCTTTTCCATGTACATCTCAAGCAAGGTGCCACAAAATCAACAAATTGAGGAACATTACAATCTCAAATACGAGTGTTGTATACCCAACTTCAATAAACTCATTAGTGTCTTGCCCCAAGTATAGTACAAATTTTCTCTCATCTCTATCTAGTTTTTTAATGAATACATTTAGGGTACAAGAAGGAATGGTACACACAAGAAGCTTAGAAAATAAAAGGAGGGGTGAAATGAGGAATGGTATGAGATATGGTCATAGAAATATAGGGAAGACATGTAGCAAGGAGTGTACATAACAATAGAGGAATCATGAATATAGTAGGGAATATTCATAGTAGATGAATAAATAGGATGTGGAGTGGTGGTGATATATGTAAGGGTACTAGGGAGAGGAGTAGGATAATTAATGTAGTAGGAATTGGAGTGATCATGGAACTAGTGGGGATAATCTAGAAGGTGGATGAAATAATCAAAACGGGTGTAGTGAAGGGGTAAATGTTAAGGTGAGGAGTAGGCATGATCTTGTAATACCTATTATAGAAGAATGAGGTAGAAAAGGAGGAATAAATACTATGGGATGAAAGTGGAAGAAGGAATGTAAGTGAGAAAGAATGAGGAAGGCTAGATGCACTTCTAAAAGAGCTATGGATGACAAGCTTAACACTAATGTTTTGAAACACTTCCAATCCAAATGGCTTGTTGATAAATGGATCTTGCACTACCTCAACAAGTTACATAGGATTCTCAATGAAAGAAAATATTAAATTATTGTGAAAACTCTTGTTGTTCAAATTATAAATGGCATCTTCAATGTGAGTATGAGTAGTAACAACGACAATCATAGTACTAAGATCTCTAATAGTACCATTGTCAATATATTTAGCCATTTTAGGATTCAAGCATTCACTTCTTTTGAAGAGAAGATGAGGTGGATGAAACATTTTCATGCAAAGATATCTCAAATCCCTAAAAGATAAGAAGATGTTATGGAGATGAGATAAGGGCTAGTAAAGATTAAAAATTAATCAATAATTGTTACACCCCATTGTTTATTCACCAATTTTATTACCTTTTATGAGTAAATATGTTTTAATATATGATTAAGTTTTAATGAATTTAATGAATGAATGAGATGTATGAATATTCAATATGATGAGATTGCTTTTTAAATGCTTTAATGATGCAAATGATATATGATGAATATGATTTTCATGTTATCAGCTAACTTCATTAATGTTGCACTAAGTTGGATGTAAGAAATATTTGAACCCTCAAGTGAGGAGAGGGAGAGTATCACCCAGGAGAGGAAGTTGGTATGGAAACCACTGGTGTAGCTATCTAAGTAGACGCACACACACATTGCCTAGGTTAGACAAGCCTTGTCAAGTCAATTTGAGCTATGTGTCGATAAGTGAACTAAACCATGTCGATAGCTTTTCGGGTTGATAGGAATGCTTGGATGATTGTATTTGATTCTCTTTGATTGTTTAGTTGATTTGAGTTATAGTGTTAAAAATCCTTTTTATGAGCATGAGATATATTTTGTGTACTTAAATATATATAAACGGATATGTATATACATATATATATATATATATGGTAACCCGTATATATGAGCGTATGTACATATTAGCATGCATAGATAGAAATTTATATGTATATCCATATGTAAATACACCATACATATGTGTATTCGCATGAATATAAATATTTATACATTATATATGCATATCGATAAATAGTATGATATTAAAGTGATGGTAATAATATACATTAATATATATGTATATACATATTTAATTAAATGAAAAATATATATGCGTATATATTAATATATATAGTTGATAGATATTATATAATTATGTGAATATATACATATTGATATATGTATTATAATAAGAAGTTATTATGATATATATATATATATATATGAAATGTCATATGCATATTATAATGCGATGGAAGTTAATACATATTGTAAGTATGTTATTGTTGTTATAAAATATGCGGAAGGTAGGGAAATATGGCTGAGTAACCTCGCACAAGGAAGGAATCAAATGCCACTCGAATGGCATAAGTGGCGTACATATTAAATAGCTATTTTGAGGTCGAAAAGTAACTATTGTGAAACGATAAGCCACCAACTTTGGCACATCATATGCTTGAAAAAAAGGGAATGTAAAAGCCACGTATGCAAACATGAGTTTTGAAAACCCACGTGTAGCCCAAAAGAAAGCTTTGACTTGGTAAAAGATCATGCAATATACTTGTTTAAGCCACGAATTGGGAAAAGGTGTAAACTGCTTATGACTTGGACTTCATACATGCCATTATATGTGAGCTTTTTTATTGAAATAAAGAACAAGCAACAAATTGAAATATTCAATTGGGTCATGGCATTTCAAGGAGGCATTTGAGTGGTTTAAAGAACAAGGCCCACGAATGGCAGAGAGAAAAGAGGTGGAAAAAAATACATAGCTTACCTTTAGCTGAAAATTGCTATCCATTTCTGTATAAATAGAAGGTAGTGGCATAGTGTCTGTGTGAGAAAAATGGGTAAAAATTGTTGAAACTAAATAAATATTTCAATACACAAAATAATATTATTCTTCTATTCCATACTTCTTTTCCAATTATACAAATTACATATATATATGAAATTATTTTTAACTCCTATAACAGCTCCACCAAACTCTCACAATAAATCTAGGTGGATTGTTTAACCATCTTTATTCTCTCCCTCCTATTTTAACTCCTAAATATCTACATGAGTTGTGTTAACAACTCACATTTTTATGCTCACACACTACAATATAATTAATTTATTCTAAATACAATCCCAACCAATTCTTCTCATACCTAGAATAACTATGTGAGTTGTTAGTATAACTCATTTTTATTTTAACATAACAATTATTATTATTCTAACCTATGTGAACACTAACATAATTTCCTAACACCCCCTTAGTGTGAACATGGGAAGAAAATACATCACATGAACTTAAAACAAAATCGTATGCCTATGCATACTCTTAGGTCTACATACTGCTATCTGAATCTCACTCCACATGGTCACCTACATAAAAGAACTTATCCCACTTTCATTTCTAGTGAACTCATCACCGACTAACCACACTTCCAAGAAGTACAACAGTAAAAGGATCTCTATAGTCAATTGCTTTCCTAGACAACCATGTACAATATCAATGATGTCCACATTCTCCTCTTTTCAAACTTGAACACGTTCAACTACAATAAGCCCAACTCTTGTGGCTCGTGATCTTGATTCAAACGAAAGACACCTCCCATCATCCTTTCATGATTTTCACACAATTTTACCACAAACCTAAACATGAACAAGAGCGCACTCATATTTTCACCTCACATGGTTTTCTGGATTACCATTAACCATTTCAAGATCCATGAACTACATTACACTAATATTTTTGTTCATTATAATATTTTACACTAGGAGGTTACATAACTCATACAAAAATAAAAATGAAACAAAATGAAATGCCACTAAAACAAAAGGCAGCCTCATCGTTAGTGGCTGATGAGAGGCGTTATTATCCTCCAACCTCCTATGCCTCCAATCTCTAATAGGATATGTCACACTTTATTCACCTAATATTTTGAGAGCCCAAATAGATTTAACATGGATGGCCTCAAAAGCACAAACAAGACTTTCAAACATATTTGTAAAACCCATGAGATAATAGTGTTGAAAGTATGAGCAAGTTTGGTGGTGTTGTCATTAATATTGTCATTGATGTCAACACAGTTCAGTATGTTGTAGATTGTGTATGTATAGTTGAGATGTTGTTGAGATGTTGTGAGTACATGGAGCTATCTTTATGATGTTGCAGATGTGTTGAATTGATGAGTTTCCAAGTGCTTTTGAGAAAATTAATAAAGAATGAATTTAGAGGTATGTGTGTGTTCAGAATGTGCTTTGGTATGTGCTCCACGTTTCTCCTATGTTGATCCTATGCTTGGATAGATTTGAAGAGTTATTTTTGATAATCTGATGGTGATATATACTGACCTGTAGCTTCTGGTTTGATAGAGTGTGAAAGTTGTGTTCACCAGTGTGTGAACTGTTCTGGCAGAGTTAGCTATCTCTGGATTGGGAGAAATGTTTCTACTCTGCAGTGTTTCGTTGTTCTATTTCAGATCTAGCAGATCTGGAATGTGTCTTATAATGTTGTTCTCTAGGTTCTGGAAAAGATGCTTGTGGTTTGGTGATCTGGAAGTTAAGTTTCAAAGTAACTGTATGTGTTTGCACAGTCTGAATGGACTGATGGAAGGAGTTCGGTGTTTGAAGGTTGTTACTCTTGCTGTGGATGTATCTGAAGGAACCTAAGATGTTTTCTCATGCATAATGAAGTGTGTTACATCATCTGTGTGTTATCTTCTTGTTGGAAAGTGTGTACATCAATGTTCATTTATGTTTTCATTAGGTTTGGCCGACCTGGTGTTTACACTTCATATGAAGAATAAAATTTAGTTAAGGAAGCATGTGGTTGATCTGAGACATTATTATTTTGGTCTTGGTTAAGTGTTTTATTGGTTCACTCTCATTCCTTTCCACCGCGAGAATTTTGAGTCGCCGACCTAATTTGAATTTATGAAATGAATCTTATGTGGTCGACCTTGGAGAAAGTTTCTAAGGTTCACAATGGTATATATGCAAGTCTAGATGCGAAGAATTGTATGATGAAAAGTAACGAAGTAAACCACAAATAAAATAGCAGAAGTGTGTGAAAGCGAGTTGAGGCAACAGTACTTCATTGTGTTAGATTCCTAAAGGTAGTGGGCTGAAGGTTTCTGCAATCTTCTGATCAAGGTTGTGGATGTGTGTAAATTGTTGTGGTAGATCTTTTGTTTTCTTTTGTATCAATAGGCAGTGAGCCTCCCTGTTGGACAGTGAGTCCTTTCTGTAGGCAGTGAGCCTTTGTATCTGGATAGTGAGTCCTCTTCTGGGCAGTGAGTCTTTGTATTCAGTTTTGCTATCTCTTTATATTGTGAGTTAATCCTCACTGTGGTTTTTCCCTTATTGGGTTTTCCACACAAATCTGGTGTTCATTGTGTTGATTTTACTTTCTGTTATCTGCATTTCATGTTCATACTTAATAAGAGAATAGTGTGGTTGTGAAGTTAATAAGTGTTGAAGTTTTTTGTTTAATTTTAGTGACAACTGAATCACCCCCCCTCTCAATTGTCCTGCTCCTTTTAACAATTGGTATCAGAGCCTTGGTTCCTTAGTGTAGAGCTTAACCGCTTAAGGAAGATCTAATGGCGCATAAGTTGGCTATCCCTATGTTCAATGGATTTGATTACAGTGACTAGAAAGTGCAAATGAGAGGATATATTATCTCTCTTGGTTACAAGACCTGGAAGGTTGTTCATATCAAGCATATAGCTCTGATGGGTGGTCTTACTACTATAGATGAGGTTTCTTCTTATGAGGAGAATGAGAAGGTGAGGTATGCTAAAACTGAACAAACTAAGGTTCTTTCTTTGGGCATTGCTCATGAAGTTTGGAAGAAGTTGGAAGATCTTTACGAAGGAAATGATAGAGTGAAATTGACAAAGAAGTTGACGGCAAAGTGCAGCTATGAGAATCTAAAAATGGAAGAAAGTGAAGATTTTGTAAGCTATTTCCAGAGGGTTGAACTTGCAAAAAATGATGTTAGGAATCAAGGGGGTAAATTGGTTGATGAAGATATAATTGAGAAGATCCTAATAACCCTACCTGATTGTTACATTGATAAGATCTCAATTATTGAAGAAACGTATGATCCTAAGAAATACACTAAAGAAGAGATATTTGGCACTTTGACTGCATTTGAGATGAGAAAGTTTGGAAAGGAGGAAAAGAAAAAGACAACATTTAAAGCAACACTTCGCTCCACAAAGTGTTGATCATGAACCATAAAATTTTAAAATCAACCGCACAGACCATGAACACCATGGTGGAAAATCTGGAAAAATTCCATCAGGTTAAAATTGTTGTTTTTCTCGACTTGGACAATGAGGAAGGGCAGCCGGATAGTGGGGGACCGAGCAACAGGACCAAAGCTAATTTGAAAAGGAAGGTTGACCAAGTGTTGGTCAACATCCAGGAGATCAAGAATTTTGCGCTCAACATGAACAATCTGGAGCAGGAAGCGACAAAGATTCTTCGAAATCTGGCCTAGTTGTTGGTTGTTTTGTGGTTTTCTGTCGGTTTTTTGTCATTACTGCCCTGGTTTTCTTCTGTGTATCTCTTTGTGGTCAGTATCCTATTTTTTGTCTGTGCTCTGCCAATGTTCTATCTTACACTTTCTTACTGTTAAAGGTTTCGGGTTTCCTCTAAAACCTGTTTGTTCCATAATCAAAAACATTTAAAGCAACAAAGATTGAGGATGATCCAGATAGTGATGGTTCTGATGAGTTGGAAGTGAATTTTACCAGGAAGTTGAAGAAAGGTACCGGTAAGTATAAAGGTATGTTGCCCTTTAAATGTTTCAGTTGTGGTAATATTGGTCATTATGCTTCAAGATGTTTGAATAGAGTTGTACATAAGAAGAACAAGGATCACAAAGACAAGGATAGAAAGGATAAGAAATATAAGAATTTGTATTATGTTAAAGAAGAAGTCAGAATCTCTGATGATTAATCTAATTATGAGGGTGATGATAGTGAATGCTTATTTTTAGCTTTGGAGAATAAATCTATGTATGTTAACCTTGGAAAATGTGCAAGAAAGAATGCTCCGAAGAACAAAAAGAATGAGATAGAAGGTACTTTGGTCACTACCTTTCATGCTTGATAGGATGAAGACTATTGGGTGATTGACAGTGGATGCTCTAATCACATGACCGGAGATAAAAGTAATTTTACTAAACTTGAAAAGTATGATGGTGGTTTGGTCATGTTTGGTGATGATTCAAGAGCGAAGATTATTGGAAAAGGTTCAATTAGTTTTGATGGTATTCATAGGACTGATAATGTATATTATGTAAATGGTTTGAGGCATAACCTTTTGAGTGTTGGATAGATGTGTAGCAATGGTTTTAAACTTGTGTTTCAGAATAATACCTGCAAAATCAAAAAAGGATCCGAAGATATGGTTGTTGTTGGAAGGAGAACTCATGGAAACATCTATCAGCTTAAGGGCATTGATGGTCAGTGCCTTGTATCTCAAGTCAATGAAAGTTGGTTGTGGCACCGTAGGATAGGACATGTAAACTTTAATAATCTAGTCAAGATCAGTTCAAGAGATGTTGTCTGAGGTCTTCCTAGAATCACAAAGCCTGCTAATACTATTTGCAGAAGTTGTCAGTTGGGAAAACAAACAAGAAGCAATTTTAAGGGAAAAGAGCAATCTACTATCGAAATGTTGGAATTAATTCATACTGACCTCTGTGGTATGAATAGAACAGGAAGCCTAAATGGTGACAAGTATTTCATGCTCCTTATTGATGATTATACTCGAATGACATAGGTTGCTTTTCTTAGAGAGAAAACGCAGGCTCTGGATAGGTTTAAATTGTTCAAAGAAAGAGTGGAAAATGAAGTGAACCTGAGAATCAAATGTTTAAGATCTGATAGAGGTGGAGAATTCACTTCTAGTGAATTTAATACATTTTTTGAACAGCGCGGCATAAAAAGACAATTTTTTGCTTTGAGAACCCCTCAGCAGAATGGGGTAATTGAGAGGAAAAACCAGATGGTATAGGAAGCTGCAAGAACCATGATGAAATAATCAAATGTACCAGATGTGTACTGGAGAGAGGAAATACACATTGTTGTTTATGTTCTAAATAGAGTTCAGATTAGAGGCAACAACACAAAGACTCCTTTTGAGTTATGGACTGGTAAGACTCCTACTGTGAAGTACTTTAAGTTATTTGGAAGTAGATGTTACATTAAAAGAGATGATAAAAATCTTGGAAAGTTTGATGCTAGATGTGATGAAGGGACTTTTCTTAGGTACTCTACTACTAGCAAAGCATATAGATGCTTCAATAAAAGATTGAGGAAAATTGTTGAGAGTGCTAATGTGAAAGTTGATGAGGACATGCACAGACCTATTGAGATAAGTGAAGTTGAACCTAATGATCCTATTTGTGGACAAGTACCTAAAGAGAATAAGAATAAGGAAGAAAAACAACAACAAATTGAAGAAGAAGAAGAAATTCTGAAACCTGATGTTAAGACTCCTAAGTATGTGCAGAAGAATCATCCGGAGGAACAGATAATTGGAGATAAGAGTGAAGGTGTGAAGACAAGAAGTAAAGTAGCAACTGAGGTAAATCTGTGTTTACTCTCTAAAATAGAACCTAAATCTATGAGTGAAGCATGTGAAGATGAGAGTTGGGTTAGAGCTATGAAAGAAGAGTTGCAGCAAATAGAAAAGAATCAGACATGGGAATTAGTTCCTAGACCTGTGAATAAGAATGTAATTGGTTCAAAATGGGTGTTCTAGAATAAGTTGAATGAAAATGGTGAAGTTATAAGAAATAAAGCAATACTTGTATGCAAGGGATACTCACAAGTTTAAGGCATGGACTTTGAAGAAACATTTGCCCCTATGGCTAGAATGGAAGCTATTAGGATGTTTCTGGCATTTTCTGCCCACAAGGATTTCAAAGTATATCAGATGGATGTCAAGTCAACATTTCTAAATGGTGAATTGGAGGAAGAATTATACATGGAACAACCTAAAGGATTTAAGTTGAAGAAGGCATTGTATAGACTGAAGCAAGCTCCCAGAGCTTGGTATGCAAGATTGGATAGATACCTGGCAAAGCAAGGTTTCAACAAAGGCTTTGCTAACAAAAATATTTAATCAAAGTGAAAGGTAACAAAATGTTGATAGTAGTAGTATATATTGATGATATCATCTTTGGCAGAAATGAAGGCAAAGTGTAAAAGATTTGCAGAAGAAATGCAAAAATAATTTGAAATGCCCATGATTGGTGAGTTGAATTTCTTTCTTGTTCTTCAAGTAAATCAAACCGATAAAGGGATTTTCATTTCACAATCTAAGTATGTAAAAAGAATATTAAAGAAGTTTGGAATGGATGACTCCAAACTGGTTTGTACTCCTATGGTAACCAGATGTAAGCTAAGTAAAAATGATGAATCTGCTAAAATTGATCAGAGCAAATACAGATCTATGATTGATGGGTTGTTGTATCTTACTGCTACCAGACCGGATATTATGCATGCATTATGTTTAGTTGCCATATTTCAAGCAGATCCTAAAGAGGAACATGTTACAATAGTAAAGAGGATATTTAGATATCTTAAAGGTACACTAGATTATGGCTTATGGTATTTGAAGGGTGTTGATTTCACCTTGAGTGCTTATACCAATTCAGATTATGTTGGTTGTGTTGATGACTAGAAGAGTACCAGTGGAGGTGCTTTCTTTCTTGGTGAAAGATTGGTTTCTTGGTTGGGTAAGAAACATGACTCGATTTCTTTATCCACTGTGGAGGCAGAATATATTGTTGCAGCATCCTGCTGCACATAGGTTTTGTGGATGAAGCAAACTCTAAAAGACATTGGAGTGATATGTGATGAGGCTATTCCTATTTTATGTGACAACACAAGTGTCATGTGAAAAATAGTAAGAAAAGGAAGAAAGGTGTTCTCTCAAAATATTGTGTAGGTTGTTGTCTTTGATGGTTTTTCACATCATGTGTTGCCATCAATGACAAAGGGGGAGATTGTTGCAAGTATGAGCAAGTTTGGTGGTGTTGTCATTAATGTTGTCATTGATGTCAACACAGTTCAGTATGTTGCAAATTGTGCATGTATAGTTGAGATGTTGTGAGTACATGGACCTATCTTTAAGATGTTGCAGATGTGTTGAATTGATGATTTTCCAAGTGCTTTCAAGGAAATTAATAAAGAATGAAGTCAAAGTTATGTGTTCAGAATGTGCTCTAGTATGTGCTTCGCATTTCTCCTGTGTTGATCCTATGTGTGTGTGGATCTGAAGAGTTGTTTTTGATAATTTGATGGTGATATATACTGACATGTAGCTTCTATTTTGATGGAGTGTGAAAGTTGCGTTCACCGGTGTGTGAATTGTTTTGGCAGAGTTAGCTATTTGTGGATTGGGAGAAATGTTTCTACTCCGCAATCCTTCGTTGTTCTATTTCAGATCTTGCAGATCTGGAATGTGTCTTATAATGGTGTTCTCTGGGTTTTGGAAAAGATGCTTGTGGTTTGGTGATCTGAAAGTTAAGTTTCAAAGTAACTGTATGTGTTTACACAGTCCGGATGGACTGATGGAAGGATTTCGGTGTTTGAAGGTTGTTACTCTTGCTACAAATGTATCTGAAGGAACCTAAGATGTGTTCTCATGCATAATGAAGCGTGTTATGTCATTCGTGTGTTATCTTCTTGTTGGAAAGCATGTACATCAATGTTCATTTGTGTTTTCATTAGGTTTGGTCGACTTGGTGTTTACACTTCATATGAAGAATAAAATTTAATTAAGGAAACATGTGGTTGAACTGAGACATTATTTTTTTGGTCTTGGTTAATTTTTTTATTGGTCCACTCTCATTCCTTTCCACCGCGGGAATGTTGAGTTTCCGACCTAATTTGAATTTATGAAATGAAGCTTATGTGGCCGACCTTGGAAAAAGTTTATAAGGTTCAAGATGGTATATATGCAAGTCAAGATGTGAAGAATTGTATGATGCGAAGAAACAAAGTAGGCCACAAATAAAAGAGAAGAAGTGTGCAAAAGCGAGTTGAGGCAGCAGTACTTCATTGTGTTAGATTCCTGAAGGCAGTGAGCTGAAGGTTTCGACAATCTTTTCATCAAGGCTGTGGATGTGTGTAAATTGTTGTGGTGGATCTTTTGTTTTCTTTTGTATCAGTAGGAAGTGAGCCTTCCTGTTGGACAGTGAGTCCTTTATGTAGGCAGTGAGCCTTTGTATTCGATTTTGCTATCTCTTTATATTGTGAGTTAATCCTTGCCATGGTTTTCCCTTATTGGGTTTTCCGCATAAATCTAGTGTTCATTTTGTTGATTTTACTTTCTGTTATTTGCATTTCATATTCATACTTAATAGCAGAACATTGTGGTTGTGAAGTTAATAAGTGTTGAAGTTTTGTGTTTAATTTTGGTGACATCTGATTCACCTCCCCCCCCTCTCAGTTATCATGTGCCTTTTAACAAATAGGATGTCAGATTCAACTAAAAATACATCCTTTACAATAAAATTTTCAAAAAAAATCCAAAAATAAAATATTTTAATTTTTAACTTCAAATCTCCTTAAGAAATTCCTTATATTCCTCCAATCATAAAACGTTTAAGAAAACACTTATTTCTCCACAACTATAATCACCTTAAACAAATTCATTTGGATTATCAACACAAAAATAAATGTAATATTCACTCTTGTTTCACCATAATTCCCTTATTTCCACTTATTCATCAATTCTAAAATGATTTTTTAACTCGTGGAAAAGTAATAATCTTTCACTGACAAATAAAACACATAAAACTTACAGAGTTTTCAAATAAATTATCCACTAAGAAGCAAACACATGAAACTTTGGCCAATCAATCTCGAACCAGCAAATCATTGTATCAAAAAATGCTTTTATCAAACAAACAACAAATCACATCCATCATTTTGTTGCTCTTCTACAACAAACTGCTCGTTGAATTGTAAATATCTCATCAAAACATTTTTGGGTTTTGTTCCACTATTCATCAACTTTTTAGAACATTTTAAACTTTTAATTTCCATTTAGTATTGAGGGAGATATTGATGCAAGCAAAAATGACCCATCCATAAACTCACAAAACACAGAGGTTAAACAAAAAAATCAAATGCATTCAAATCTGAAAATGATGTGCAACCATGTTGAAACAATTACAATATTTATTCAATAATATGAATAAATATGATCAAAAAAATATTTTTTACAAAGTTTGGCTCTCCATGGCCATTCTCTCTCAGATGTCCTCAAACTCAGTCTTCATCTCTACTTCCTACAAGATTTAAAAATTTGCTAGATCAAAACTTCCATGTTGTTGTCCTCATCTCCACCTTACTTCCATGCAGCCTTCCAACCCTCCCTCTCTCCTTTTCTTAATTTTTTTTTTGAAATATGAATTAAAAAAATTAAATGCTCACCCAAAGTGGTATCCCACTCCCTCAATAAAATATACATTTTAACAATTTAAATCTTTTCTAGAATCTTCTATGTTTCGCATTCAAACCTACTCTCATATTTTTGTGAAGATGCCCTCTAAAATGGAGGTCTAAACATAGATTTTTTAATCAATAAGGTCAAAAATACTTTCCTCTTACCAGTCCATACCCCCATGTCTTCAAATTAGTGATGATACCCACGTTTTCAGCTCTAAATTTGTCTTTGTAATAGCTAAAAATAATAACTATCATTTCTTGTTTTACCCGAAGCGATTACATGGAGAAAAGGTGGAATTATGCCAATAATTTAAAATCCTCCACCACTGCCCATTTTGACTTTTTAATGTGCTTCAAAAGATGAATATGAGATAAATAAAATCCATCAAATATTACCTTCTGAGGCTACATAGATAGTTTAGAAAAAAATTCAAACATGTGACTTCGATGTTGCGCAACGGGTGTCGAAAACTAACTTTTTGCTTAACTCTTACCCAGAAGCTCATATTCACATGAAACTTTGTCAGGGTATGAATAATATCATCAGGATGATTCCCTCCAAAATATTTTGGTCTAGCCTTTAAAAACCTTGAAAATTAATTATTTTTGTGGCCATCTAGGACAAATATTTTGTTTTAAATTCTCCCAATCCATGAGGAATTTGGTCATGAAACTTTCACCACATTATGCACAACTCATCCAATGATATATCTTCTGAAGGATTTCAACCCAACTCTTGCAAATTTTTGGAAACAATTGTTTCTGTAAAACTGCCTACGGAAACCTTAAAATTGTGATAGATCAAAAATTCAAATTTTAAAAATTAAATCACATGAGAGGTTTTCCCATGTTAAGAGATGCCAAAAAAAACCACAACACACCAAAACTGAAGAAAAAAACAAATATTTTTGGGTGATGCAAGATCGTCTATGGACCCAGATGATCCTGCATTAAACACATCGAGTAAGAAGTTTGTGAACATAGGCTCACAAAAGTGGAGTTGAATGGTAGAACCATTCTTTTAGATTGCAAGCAATCTACCACAAACTCCATCATTGTACAAAGTGTACATGATGTCTTTTCTTCTTCCTCTTCTTCCAACATTTTGTTGTAACTAGCTTCACTCTCCTCCAACAACTCTGCTTACCATTCTTCTCCTCTTCTGTGGGTCTTGACCCACCAAAATATGACCACCTCCACCAAATTCCCTCATCATACACATCAACACCTCCAACATACACACACAAATATGCCCCTACAACTTCTACATATAAATTTGCAACCCCTAAATACCAATCTATTACTGCAAATTCCTTCTTCATATCTACTAACTTCTCACTTCTCTCCACAACATCCAAATCAATTTCTTCATCACACAAATGTAGAAAAATCAAAATTTACCTCTTCATGAATTTGATACTCCATATCCACCCGCATGTCCTCATTATTCTCTTTCTTTGCTACTGCAACTTCAACCTCATCATCATCTGCTACAATTTCTTTCACTAGGTCTGCACTTTCATTATTCTCAAGGTTCTCATTTGATCTAAACATCTCCTCTATCTTCACACTAACTCATTTGACTGAAAAATACGATAAAACTTTCTGACGAAAGACGTACAATTAGATGAATCATCGAGTACATGTGTACTTAATGTGTACTTTTCAAACAAAAAAAAATTTGTGCCCGACGTTCGTCGAAATTTCAACGATCTTGATTTTTCGTCAATATTTTGATGAACATGATTTTCGTCGCTTTTTCAACAAACATCAAGCATATAGCTTTCTTGTACATGTATTTTGTATTACTAACATGTGACATTGTATGCATATATTGCTTTCTTGTATATATTATAGTTTTACCAACATATACTATTGTATGCTTGCATGGCTTCTTAGTTAATATATATTTTTTATTATTGATCTTTTTGATATTTTCTATAAGTTATTATTAGATGATACACATTGGATTCCTTTTAATTTTTTATATTTGAAGATACATAACTAATTACAAGGATAATATAAAGAAGATATATCTATATATGTATCATTTATGAGTTTTAAAATATTTTACTTCCATGTCAACCACTTTCTTTACTTCAATTGAGAAACATAATACCTCTATAATCTTGCATTTATCAAGTGTCAATAAAATAAAATTCAAGTACTTAGCTATCAATTTTCTCTTGATTGATCTAGTAATAATATACTAGCCAACTAATACTCATCCAATGATATCATCTTGCATTGATTTGTGTTACTTGACCATCACATAATTGAACCAAGTACCACTTTAGAAATACCACATACATAGTCTTCTCTTTCTACAAACCCCCCATTGTATTCATAAGGGTTTTATTGTAGGTCCCATCAAATACTATGCCCTAATCATGTAACAAGTAGATAAGTCATCTTTACTAAGGTCAAACAAGGTTTTTTTTATCACAAAATACAATAGTTTTTAGTTTTAAGTGTTAGATTTATGTTTTGATTATAAGGTTTATCTTGTAGGTTTAAGGTATGAATTTAAGGTTCTTACAATGACTTTTCAACCAATGGTATTATTCTATCCTATCTCTACCATTATAGTTCTAAAATAAAACACACAAATCAAACTTAACTAGCAATCACACCTTAGTGTGCAATGGGTATGCCGAATAAGTGTGGAATTTCAATTAGGATAAATTTTGGTCTATTTTTTTCATACATTTATGCAGTACATGAGGTCAATTGGTAGGGCATTTAGCAAATGTTGTTTTTTGTGCAAAAAAGGTCTCAATGGAAAAATCATAGCTTCAAATAAACTATGCATCCAATTACAGGGATCCAAACATGATTGCAATAAAACCTCTGAATTAGGAAGATGATCAAGCCACATTACCAATAGGCTCATGTTATGCTTGCAATAAGGAGAGAGGGAGAGAGAGAGAGATGGAGAGGTAGCGATAGAAAGAGGGAGAGATATAGTGGGGAAGAGTGAGAGATAGAGGGGTAAGGATATAGAGATAGAGAGGAAGATAGAGAT
The DNA here is from genome assembly GCA_007258455.2 of Sequoia sempervirens. Lineage (NCBI taxonomy): Eukaryota > Viridiplantae > Streptophyta > Pinopsida > Cupressales > Cupressaceae > Sequoia > Sequoia sempervirens. The sequence continues at coordinate 29,305 of VDFB02374170.1, forward strand.
AGATATGTAGATGTAGAAGGAGAGGGATATGGAGAGCCGGAGGAGAGGAGAGAAGGGTAGGGAGAGATAAAGAGAGAGAGGAGAGAGGGATAGATAGAGATGGAAGAGATAAATATATAAAGATGGATAGAGAGGGAGAGATATGGATGGATAGGGAGAGGGAGACATGTATAGAGATAAAGGGGGGGAGAGGAAAATAGAGGTAGAGATGAAGATAGAGTGAGAGAGGAAGAGGGAGACAAATAGATAGAGAGATATAGGTAGAGGGAGAGATAAATATAGAGAGAGATAGGGATGAAAAGAGGGAGAGATAGTGAGGAAAAGATAGAGAGATATAGAGGGAGAGGGAGATGAAGAGATAAAGAGATATAGATGGTGAGATAGAGAGATAGAGAGATAGAGATAGAGATATAAAGAGATATAGAGAGAGGAGAGGGAGAGAGAGAGAGAGAGAGAGAGAGAGAGAGAGAGAGAGAGAGAGAGAGAGAGAGAAACAAAAATAATTAGATATAAATATATATAGATGGAGAGAGGGAGAGAGAAATAAGGAGAGATAGAGAAATGGAGAAATGAGTATGGGGAGATAGAGATAGATGGGGAGAGAAAGAGAGAGAGATATATATATATGGGAAGAGAAAGATAGATGGAGATATATGGGAAGAGAAAGGAAGAGAGGTGAGATAGAGAGATGGGGAGAGGGAGAGAGAGGGGAGAGAGAAAGGGATATAGATAGGTAGAGGAGGAGAGATAGAGAGAGAGATAGGTTGAAGAGGAAGAGAGAGAAGAGAGGGAAATAGATAGTTAGAAAAGGGAGAGAAAGAAGGGGAGAGAGAGGGAGAGAGAGAAGAAGATAGGGAGAGAGGAGAGATAGCTCAATATATATAGAGGGAGAGACATAGAAAGGGGGTGATATAGAGAGATAGAGGGGATGGTGAAAGAGATAGAGATCGTGATAGAGGTAGAGAAAGATATGGATAGAAAGAGATAGAGAGTGAGAGGGAGATAAAAAGAGAAATAGAGATAGATATATAGATTAGGAGAGATGGAGGGAGAGATAGCTCAATAGATAGAGGGGGGAAGAGGGAGTGACATAGATAGTGGGAGATATAGAGAGATAGAGAGTGACATGGAGAGATATATCAATCACCCTCCCTATATCTCTATCTATTCATCCTTATCTCTTTATCTCTCTACCTCTCTCTATCTCTTTGTCTCCCTTTCTATTTGTATGTTTCTCATTATCTCCCTCTCTCTATATTTTCTTCCCTCTATTTATCTTTATCTCCCTATCTCTTTATGTGACTTTATCTCTATGTATCTCTCCTCTTTTCTCTCTATTTTTCTCTATCTACCTCACTATCTCTACCTTTCTTTGTCCCTCTAATTTATTCCTTTATATCTCTAAATATCTCTCTCTATATCTTTTTCTCCATCTTTATCTCTCTATTTCTATTTATCTTTATCTATATCTCTATCTATATCTTTGTTTCTCTCTCTTCTCTCTTTTTTTCTCTATATCCCTCTTTTTATCCCTTTATTTCTATCTTTGCTCCTCCTTTGTCTCATTTTTCTTCCTCTCTCTTGATCTATTTCTCTTTTTACTCTCTCCACCTATCTATATCTTATCTCTATCTCCCTTTTCTCTTGCTTTCTCTTTCTCTAGTTCTCTCTCCATATCTTTGTCTACTTAAGTGTGCAATGGGTACATTGAAGAGGTCTTAAAGGAGAATTATCAAATCTTTAATCAAATGACATGCTACCTTGAGCATAACTCCCCAAGGACACATGCCATCCTTGGATTGTTGACATGAAACAACTAATCAAAATTTAGTTTCTCTCTCTCTCTCTCTCTCTCTCTCTCTCTCTCTCTCTCTCTCTCTCTCTCTCTCTCTCTCTCTCTCTCTCTCTCTCTCTCTCTCTCTCTAAGTTCATCTCTTTCTCTCATTAACTATGTAGAATATTAAAACCTAAATGGTCATAATTTTCATTTTGGATTTCTTATTTATTTGTGAATAAATTTGGTTCAATGCTCACCACCTTGTATTTTTCTTTGAAGGAAGTTGATTTGGGACATTACTTGAGATACAATGGGGATTATCTATTTCCTTTATTTAAGAGAATTCCCTCTTGTCTTATCAATAATTTTGGGTGTCTCAATGAAATCTCAAATGATCTTTTCAAGGAGAACCTCCATCCATTTCTCCATCTTGTCAATATTTCACATGCATTTCCTTATGCTTTCAACATGAATCTTCATCTTCATAATCTCTCTTCATAAGAGTCTTCTAACTTTGGGGTGCCCCCTTTTCATCATCATGTTGAGTCATGGTTCCTATTACTTGTTAAATTTTGTATCCTTGTGCATACCTCCTATTGTAAGAGAATAAAGTCACCTTTGCCTATAGCTCTTGTTGATCTTGTCAAAGGAATAAACCTTAAAATATGACCATCGCATAAATTTTGTACAAATAAAGGACTATTAGAAAGCTATGCCACAACTATATGATTTGTAATTAGACCAATTTTACCAATTCTAACCTTTTTTGCATGGACCTTAATTGAATTGTGATTGAAATTAATCAAGTTACACCTATAATCAAATTATTTACTTAAGAAAATGTCATATATAAAATTGAAGTAACTGCAAGAGTGTTGGAATTCTAAGATTGTTGTACTGTGTAAATTTAGCATGATTTGTTTCACTTGTTTCAAAAAAAATTATTGTAAATTTGATCGTTATCAAATCTACACATTTTAGTTTTTTGCAAGGTCCAAATTCAACAACCATGAACTTGCCTAATTTATTATTTTTCATAAATGAGAGTAGGTAAGGGTTCTATAATGATCTAAACCATTATTATAGTTTCCATTATAGCTCTCTCCTAACTTTATTTTGATATATGTTGACCATTATCTCTTACAATTAAGTGTGAGCTATACATTTACATTTCATGCTCATGTTCCTCATCTCTATTAATGTTATTTGACCTAAGCTTAATCCATTTTAATAGATCTCTTAAAAAATCAACTATAATGACCACTACTAATAGTGATGTGCAATATTTTACCACACAACTTACAAGATATAATCTCTTTGTATTAGCTCTAACCTAAATTCATTTTCCATGGTCAATAAATGCTTTCTTGACCTTTAATTAACATGATACTCTAAAACCTTTGTCAAAACCTTATTTTCAGGTTGTAGCTCATCAAATTGGAGAAGTGAAACGAGGAAGAGTTTGGAGGAGCGAAAACCCATAGCGATTTAATTTGAATTTCACATGTTTTTTGTTTTTTGGCCCTGCACGCGCAGGAGCACCGCGACATAGCTTAGTGCAGTGCACCGAGACCCTAACTGGAAAAACAGGGCAGGAGGAAAGCCAGAGCGACGAGGTTGAGGGCACTCAGAAAGGGAAAATCGACGACCAAGGGACAATGAGTATTGTAAGTGATTTATATCTTTTATATTGGCACCCCCATTCTCTTTAACCTGCAATTTTACTTCCAAATAGGATTGAAATCCCATGTTGTTCTTCTAAGATTTCAACTATTATGATGAGAAATTACAGTTTCTCAAGTGAATATAACTTATATAGATATAGGTAAAACCATTTTGTCACATAAATCTAAAACTATATAGCTAAATCTAAAAAAATGTTGGTAGGAATTTAAAATATTATATATGAATGTCCATGGGGTTGAGCTTAATTGATTTTTCACCATTGTTGGGCTAAGCCATGGCCCTTTTGTCACTGTTCTACAAAACCCTCCATTTTCCCTCAATACACTAGGGTTTTAGAGAAACACCATATACCCGACCTCCCTAACTCAACTATTGTCTTCAACACATCAAAATCATCCTGCAATAGGACAAACAACCTTCATTCATAATGTTTCATCCATCAAATTGACAAACCCTGACTTAACAACCACAAATTCACAAGAAAATTGCCAATATCAACCCTAGGGCATCACTTCAATGCCAAGTTTCTTGCTTTAACAAACCCCTAAATGCTATGAACCAATAAATAACTTATAATTATTCATAGGACACAATTAATGCATATAGGATCAAATAACTTCAAAGTTATCTTGCAACAATAGCACATTACCCTTACATAAAATTGCAGATACACAACCTTCTACTCCTCAAGGAACATGAATCTTCCTATCCACTTTCTGATATAAAAATTAGGATTAAGACAATAAGGTCTCCATAACTATTCACAACTCAACCACTTCCAAATGGCTCCAAAGGCCATCAACCTTACCAACAAATCTGATCATAACCAAGACATACAAGCAATTTCCCAATCGAGGTACATTCCAATTACCCTCCAATGTTCATAAAACAAGATATAAAGAACAACCAATGATTTGTACTATTTCCTTAAACAAGGTCACTGGTTCTGATTTCAAGAATAACCAGGCCTTTATCCAAAAAAAATATGACCACACTCCTCACTCAACACTCAATACTTAAAAGGGCTTACCATCATACACAAAGCAATCCCCTTTTACTCTATCAAACATCCCTATGTTGTTTGCACAATCTCTAATGGAGAGACACAACATTAAGAGAAAGCCACAAACTTCATTAGACTATCAATACATTACCTTACTGTCTGATATCAATGACTCTTAAGAGAACATGAAAGATATCATAAACTTTGTGGTTTGGGCTTCAAAAGTTTTATGAGTATCCCAACCATCCACCAACATTCATAACACATTTGTATGCACAAGAACCTTCCCTTTGTCTGCAAAACAATTAATGTTGTTGAATGTTATAAAAATCAGGGTTACCAATCAGTGTATATGAAGAGTTCAAACTCATGGTTCCACCAAATCAAAATATAAGAGGGCCCCAATGTCTCCCCTTAACCTCTTACATTCATGGCATTCCTATTCAAATGATTCACTCATATCAACATCCTTCCTTTATCACTGGTATAAATCAAAATTATCAACTACTACCAACACATAACAGTCCATGAAAAAGCATACAATTGTTTGCATTCAATGCAACCACCAAGTTGAAATAGGACCATTGAGATAGTAGAACATTGTTTTAACCCTTATAACACAAATACATTCAAATTCAATGATCAAATGTCAAGAAAAACTCACTGATCACGTGACTTTCCTGTTAAACCTTATTGTAACAATCCTAGGGCATCCACCTTTGTTGACCAAACCTTATTTGAAAAGCCTTGCTAAGAGAAAATGTTCAAGAGGCTTTTATATATAAGGAACAATGGTAGCACCTGAACCATTAAATTTCACCTTTATGGCATTTGACGTCTTTCACTCTAAGTTGTCAATCCTAGAATGGGTACAGGTATATTGAGCAAGATAATCATGTGGGAATTACTGCCTTTCAAGTATTTGATCCATGGTCAAAAATCTCTCTAAAAAGAATTATGCAAATGGTTAAGGATATGCTCATATTTTGAATGTTTAAAGCCTATTATTACACCAAATCACATGAGGTTGACATTAATTTGAGCAATCAAGTTGTGTGGAAAGTTGCCCTATAATATGTGGAAAGTTACAACCTACACAAAAATCTCTCTAAAAAGAATTATGCAAATGGTTAAGGATATGCTCATAGTTTGGATATTTAAAGCCTATTATTACACCAAAGCACATGAGGTTGACATTAATTTGAGCAATCAAGTTGTGTGGAAATATTTCCCTATAATATTTGGAAAGCTACAACCTATACATTTTCCCTAATACACAAATAATCTATGTCTACAACTTTACTGAGACCCCTTTTTGGGAGAAGCAGGGAAATAAGGGAAACAAAAAAAAGATGTCCAAGAGTACCTCTAATATCCTAGAAATTAGGTTTGAAATGGAATAAGTATGTACACAACAATGGGAGAAAAAGGACATTAAATGAAGGTTGTTGATAATCCCTATGGAATGCAACAAATGATCAAGAAATTTATGAAAAAAGCAACTTTTACTTTAATTTAGCCAAATCCAGCCTAAACTTCTACACTATTAATTTGAACAAGAAATTGTAAATATGAAAAGATGTTTATTACTATAAGAGTTTCTATATTTTTCTCTTCTACTGGATCAAATTCCTGGTTAAACCTCTACACAAGTAATCTGAACAAGAAATTGTAATTAGGAAAGGATGTTTATTATCATAAGAGTTTCTATACTTTTCTCTTCTACCTACATTACATATCTAGTGTTACTTATATATTTCTCAATATATACTATATAGGTACCAAAGTTTTATGTAGACATTATTGTAATAATCTATTGAATAGGATTTCCACTAGGGGAAACACTGAGTTTTCATGAATATATGGGTTAGTCTCCAGGGAGATGTTTAGGTTAGTATTTGAGCTCCTTCTAAGGGCATTATCTACCTTATGTCCTAGTTAATAAATAAATTATTGTCTTATACCAAAACAAAAATTTCTTAACCTTAACCTCTCTTATTCTAAGAAATATTAACATATCTCTAAATGCTTTTTAACTACTGTGCTAATCCATTCTAACAAATTATAAAAATCAAATTGCTTTCCCACATCCCTTCATTCATTCCTAGAAAGTGGAATACACTCTCAGCTAGAGATGGTCACTACTACATAAACCGGGTTTTTAAGACATTAATTTAAGACAATATATTAGTTTTTTCTTAAATATATTTTTAATTCTTAAATTAAGACAATAAAAAAAATGTATTTCCCTCTTTTTTTCATTTTCCCTCCCTTAATATTCAGCATGCATTTTCCTTTGTATGAAGCTTTTCCTTTGAATAACTTGCACAAAACAAAACAACATGAGAGGAATCAAAGAATAGAGGCACCAAGAACAGAGAAAACAGAGGCACAGGAACAGAGGCACGGCGGGCACAGAGAACAGAACAGTGTTTTCTAATAACGACAAGGGATTTTTTATTAGAAAGGTCAAGGGGCGTTTTAGGAAAGCTTTTACAAAGGGCCTTTCAGCAATAGACCAGGTTTGCCCGTATTAACACAACATCCTCTGTTTGACACTTTTGCAGTGGATTTTTTGGATTGACTAGGCCCTAACACATCAGATCCATGGCCATGATAAATGCATGGAGGATTTGTGAGTTTGTTGCATGTTTTGTTGTGTTGCATGCATAGATTTGGGCATTTTGTGGGTTTGTTGCTTGTGATAATGGGAGAATGGGGAGTTTTCCTTTTATGTTGTGTATTGTAATCATTCATTCAAATTTTAAACCATATCATAGTTATCTATGCAGGTTCAAAGCCCTATTTGATATTCTAGATTGTTCATAGAATCTCTATAAATTTTCAAAGTTTTTCAATATTATATTGGAGGTGTGGCCGCAATACTCAATCCTGTTGATTTCAAGTCGCAATCATCAATAGGATACCAAAACAAAAAACATATAACCAAGTTTTATGTGGGAACGATAACACTAGCTAGATGAGAAATAGTAATGTATATTAACAAATAGTCTCCTAGAATAATATGAATCACAAATGCCTGCTACGCTAAAATAAGAATGCAAAAATATTTCACTATAAAATGAGCTTCTCAATAAAATGACTAATCAATCAATCACATCTACCTCCAACAGTGAAGCACATGACATACCAAGTGTACGACATAGCAAAACAAGCACCCAGTATTGCAAGATCTGTTGTCAGTGAAGTGCAGAGTAATGGTATAATTGGAACAGCAAGTCAGAAAATGAAGGTTTTTAGCATAAGGTATGAACCTTTTGCTAAATATCTGTATGCCAAATATGAACCAGTTGCGAGGAATGGACTTTCTTTGTCTGTGACAAGCTCCTTAATCTTCCGTTGTTCCCCCACCTTGTTCACATCTTTATACCAACAGCTACGTCTTGTTCTGACAAATACAATCATATTGTTCTTTGTTTGGATGATAAACATTACCAAATAGCAACTTTTCTACCACTAGTGCCAGTTGAGAAATTCAAGAAAGCATTGGAGACGAGTTTGGAAGTAAACAAGACAAGGAATATTGATACATATGTTAGCATTAACATGAAATTGTCTGTGGCATTCTACTGTTATCATGGTTCTTGCGTAGTAAAAAGAATATCCCTTGTTGGTGCGTAGGTAGTGGTTATCCCCATCTTAGTCTAGTTCAGAGCACTTTGTTTTCTTTTCAGAGTTGGATTCTTCTTCAAATGGTTTGAAAAAATATTTATATATCGAGTCTTGTGCAACTGGTATAAATGTATTCAGAAACTAAATTTGGCTACTACTTTGTGCCTTAATAATTACCGAGCATGAAACATGTGTGAAAACCACCATACATTTTGTATCAAAAAATATTGATAGTAAGAGCGAATTCATATAGTTATTAATTTGTTTAATCTTTGTGTGAATTGATTGGTATGTTATGTATTTCGCTATAATAAGAAGGAAGAAAGAATCTACATTGAGTTGTGATTGACTGATGAGCTTCTCAATAAAGTGACTAACAAAAACTATGAATAGTTTCAGAGATTTCTTCAGTAAAATAAGAAAAATGTTTCAGTTTATACTTTATAGTGTTTTGATATGTAGCTCATAAAAGAGGTTCCTTAACCGCTACAAATTATAGGTAAATAACATTGAAGGTAGTTGGTTCATATATTTTCTCATTGAGCAACTTAGCATTGGACTCATTGGGCACACTAGGAAGAATTCAGTGGAGTCCAATCAACCAATCTCCTATGACAAGGAATATACTTAAATTGATACAACAGATTCTCATGCAACATTACCAGAACAACATGCATATCACTCCCCAAGATTAGCTGATCACAAATTCTATATACTAACATAAACACCTGTACAAGAAAGTGTAACAGATTGGCATCTGGTCAACAAGTGCCTTAGAAAAACTTCAGATGATAAGGTGAAGAAGCTCTATAGTTTTTTGATGTACAGATGTTGGAGACATACATAATTGCAAATTAGTACTTCACAGTCAACAATTGACTAACAGTATGATGCATGTAGTTATTTTATAACAGCTTCAACATTGCAATCTACAGACATCAGATGCTCACCACAGTACAATAGAAACAGATAACGGCATACAAACTATGAGAAGAATATTTTCAAATTAGATTTGTATTAAATTGAACATTCCTTCTTTAATGGAGTTAATCGGATTTGTATTATCCTATATTTATATTAAAATGGAGTTAATCAGATTTATATTCTCCTATACTTATATTAAAATGTCAAAAGGAATTTGTAGTCATCATATATATAAACAGTTCATTTGTTTGGAAGTTGTCAGCTACTTCAAGACTTCAAAAAGAAAGCAGCACAGTAAACAAATGCTCTTAATAAATGAATGGAGGATTTGTGGGTTTGTTGTGTGTTCTATTGTGCTGCGTGCATGGATTTTGGAATTTTGTGGGTTTGTTGCTTGTGATAATGGGAGAATGGGGATTTTTCCTTATCTGTTGTTGTATTGCAATCATTCAATCAAAGTTTAAACCATATCATAGTTATCTGTGCAGGTTCAAAGCCATGTTTGGTATTCTAAAATGTTCATAGAATCTCTATAAATTTTAGAAGTTTTTCAATATTATTTTTGACAAATGGCTTACAATATTCTTGGGTCAATAAGGATTGTTTCTCTTTGAAATACTTTGTTGTTGATATTCATGTAAACTTGCAGTCTCACTATATTTCCCTTGGCTAAAATCTTGAGCATCTAATTAGGATACTAATTGCAGTGGGTTTAAAGGTTCCATCCCTTAGAGCAGTAGAAAACCATCCTAATTCCCTCATGGCTATTGCAAACATGCACATGCTTTAAGATTCATCCACTTTTGAATAAAGAATCGTTACAACTTACAAATGACAGGAGTTGTTGTAACATGAAAATTTGTCTTTGTCATTAATTTAATCTTAGTTAATGGATTATCAGATTAGTCAGATAATGATCCTCTATTTTTTCTCATAGGTTGGATTCCTACGGCAAGTAATAATATTGCCTTAATATTACATTATATTTACCTTATTTGGTTAGACTTAAAATTTGAGTTACATTTATTATCCATTTAAAAACTAGGTTTTTTTTGGTTATTTTTATAAAGATCATTTTTCTAGAGCACTCTAGTTTTGGGTCTTTGTCTCCTGCAGAATAATTCCAGGATTGGAAGACATATTAAGATCATGTGGATTGAATTATTTTATGTATAAAGTTGGTAAATCATTTTTTTTCGTTAAACTTTTTCTTGAATGTACCATATATTTTGTTGTGGATGGATTGTGTTTATTGTTTTTGTAATTGTGATATTCTTATGTTTATCTTTAACAAAATTCTAATGTATTTTCAATTAAGTAGTCTAAGTGGCTCATCCCTCATTTTCTTTTGCATTTTATATGGACTATTAGTAAAACTATCAATCATAAATGCAATCTTCAATGCATGAGATAAGATTCATGCATAAAATATCAGAGCATAAACAGTGATTAGAAGGAAAAGAAAAAAATTATAAGTATTAGATGGTAATTGCAAGTTATCTGTTATTCCTACATTGTATTGAGTGATTTATTTTTTCCATTGCATTAACCAACTGCACAGATTCTGGGATATTAAAAAAGTGAGACACATGGAGTGATCTGAGCCATTCATTTGCAAATGGATTGTTAAAATTCTTTCTTTCTGTGAATTCATTACAAAATGGTTTCAAAACAGCTTCTTTTTAATTGTATAACACTCGTGAGAAAGATATTTAATTACTCTCTCTAGGGCAATCAGGGCTATACATTTACATTATCAAAGATTTGGTGTTTTATCACCCATGAGGGGTTTTCTCCCAAAATTATGTGTTTATTTAAGTTATTTTGTGTATGATGCCTATGAGGGTTTACTCTATGAAAATTTTTGTGAATGTTAATTGGTTTCTGAGTCTGTTAAGGCAATTTCATAAATAAATGAATAGATTTTAGCTGAATTAAAGATCTTAAAAGAAAACACTTAGAAAATGAATTTGTAGAAGATTTGAAAACTTTGTGTAGGGCTAAAAAGAGGAGATATCAAGTATTCCAACTTTATGAAGTCCTTTTGGGATTGGTACCTAGGAGTTTACAGCCTAACCATGTATTTAAGGAAATGCCATAGTGTAGTGTGAAACCACGAAAACTTGAGTATGATAGTTACTAATTCATTCATTTGTTGAGTTCTAGTTGTAAAGTACCTTGTCCTTGATTGGAGGGAGAATATCACGAGGGAGGATGATGCCATAAATAAACATCATAGACAAATGGTATGCTAATTTTTCAATTAGTGAGCTTTCACCATCTTTGTGCTTAGCCACTAGTTTTTGAGTCATCTCCCTTAGTCAATGATGTTGGCAAATCATTATTGAGTTGTTGATGTATGATTTTGACAATCTATTATTTATAGTAAAGTATATATATATATATACATACTGATGTCATTAGCCAATCATTGTTGAAATGTCATTGTATGGTTTTGTTAGTGTAGTATTTTGAGTGAATTGAGACTTTGGTTGATATTTAAGGTAGTATTGATTGTGTGTATGTGTGTTTTTTAGGCCATGTCATATGTCCTGGGGTGATTGATCATCCTAACCTATCTTACAAATAATACTCCATCTTAATCATCATTAAATCAACAATAGAGTTGACTTTGTCATGGATCTGGAGGGAACACATGTTACAAATTGTGGAGTAATCGATGGTTGGATATGTTTGTTGAAAAAATCTAAACATTAGGGCATAAAATAATAAATTGTATGCAAGAATGGAGGTGTGGCATTCATCCTACCATACTAGGGCTAGTATGGTGTGGTGGAAGTTACACCACTCCATCTTAACCTTGAATGGGTGTCATTGTCACGAGTGTGGCACTACCCATGTGGTAGCAGAAACTTATTAAACTAGAGTTTGAATAAATTTTGGCAAAGTATCTTAGGCAGTGACTCCATTAAGAGCAGCTTACTAGAGTGGAGTATAAAGTATGGATAGCATACAAGAAAAAATAACTTGGTTAATAATTTTTTGTTAGATATTATGATCTAGATAATTATGTTTCTTAATTATTTATTTATTCAATAGAGAGTGATATGGATGCAATTGGAGCTTCGTATCGAAGGTAGAGAGGTCTAATTGGAAGTATAATTTATACTCTTGGAGTGGGTTAGAAAGCTTTTGTTATAGACTACAAAGGGAGTTGGGGAAATAAATCATACACTTCTTAGATCTCATAACCACATGTATGTAGAGTTTCATATAAATTTTCTTAGTCATTATGAATAAGAGATTGTTCTTTTTATTGAAATGATATGATGCACCTCATGATATTACAATCTTTAGGGTTTTTATTAAAATCTACTTTGTTCTTTAGGGTTTTTTGTTTGATATTTGTAATTTCCTCTATTTGTAAGGCATGAGGAACCAATACCTTTGCCACATCTTTACCATTTTCTAAAACAATTTCGCCAAACATCTTTATGTAAGTTTTAATCGAATCTTCAATTTTTTTAATTGCTCAAGCTATATTTTAGAATAATTTTATGGTTTTTTTGGGATACATGTTTTCATATATTTCAACAGCTATTTATGTAATGATACTAACTAGAATCCACACTTTTCTTTGTAGCTTTCTATTAGGCTATTTTCTTGGTGTCTATACGAAATGGCAGACCAGGTATTTATGCTGTTGTTTTTGGTACTTGCAATATCATTTTAATGGAATGAAACACTAACCTAGGATTTAATAAGTAGCATATAGAGTAATATTTCATATAATTTTTATAGCATGCTTTCATTACCATAGAAAAATAAATAGTTTGAAAATTGCTATTAATTTAGGAACAGATGAAGTGAACAAGGATGTTGTCTTTGACTTTTCTACATCAATTATGATTAGAAGTAATCTTGATGTTGATAGTAGCATGCCATTATCAGTATGTTTAGATGGTAGACTTACAAACAACAATAAATTCACGATGAGTGAAAGGATAAATGAGAAATAATTGCCTTTGCTCATAGTTATTCAATATTTGTTCTTGTTATTATGTAGAAAATCTGGAATTGTTTTCACTGTATTGCAGGCTCTTCTTGCTTATGGTCTTAATAGCTCAAGACGTGCTCCAGATGCTCTTCACCTGTGAGAATATTATGTACATTCCAGTTACTTGTGTTAAGGGGTAGCACCAAAAAGTCTAGTAAGTAAAACAAAGAAGTCTATTGTTCATTAAAGCATGATAAAAGTTTCTTAGAAGCCTTATATGAGAGTTTAAAGAGAACAAGCTTGCACACACACAGAGACACAGAAACACATATAGAATACACAAAAAATGATCATTTATGACAAATGTAGGAAGACTTTCTTATTTTTCAGAGTCACACATGTTCATTTATCACTCAAGATAGCTATTGTTGAGTGTTTCACATGAAATTGCTTATGTTTGTTGGCCGTATATAAAAAATGGAACATAGGAAACAACCTTAGAATTGTTTTATACTTTGAAATGCAAGGGTTAGTGCTAGAGTAATCCCTCAACTCATTTCACAGATGTGGCTTGTTTGTTGTTTGGGAAAGTATTACATTCAAACAATTATTTCATCACAGGTTTCTATATTGTTTGTACAATTATGGTTGTTCAAAGGAACGGTTTGTTTGGTCACTGATTTTTGTTGTTGCTATTTTTTGCCTCGGTTATGGAGCCACCATTGTTCATGGGATTCAAAATTTATGGGTTACACAGGTTTGTTTATCTTTTTTTTATCCCAAATAAATGAATTTGAATGCCATATTTATTGCATATAAGTCCTTGAATAGTGGCTTTTAGCTATTTAGATTTGAAATTTCCCTAGATTTGAGAATCATGTCATTTGGTTGTTGTGCATTAATTGAAGATTTGATGGTTTTTGAAATCAGCCTCCCACAAACATTTTCTTGGCAGCTTTAGTTATTGGTGGATCATTCATCATGGAAGGTGTTATTTTTGCATGTTGGTTTTTTATTGTTGTTAATTTGTTGAATTGTAATTCAGATCTATGTAGTTTTCAATCTATTAGATTAAAAAGCAATCTTTTTAAATTGTTATTTTTTTCCAGGTGCCTCTCTTGTAGCATTAGGTGTTGTTTGAAATGGTGTTGCAGCAGAAGGAATGATTGTGCGTGATTATTTATGGAGTGGTCATGATCCTACTTCTGTGGCAGTCATGATGGAGGTATTAGATTAGTTAGAAAAGGAAGCCACAGAAAGAAGATAAATAAATTTTGATTGTTTTCCATATTATATATGAGTTTTCCTATTGAAACATGATCATTCTGAAGGTATTTTTTGCCAATCGATTATTCTTCCAAATCATTTGTCATTTAAAGTAGGAAATTCAATTTGCTTCAGGAAACGTGAACTATTTTTTTTAAACATTAGAAAAATAGAAGGTTTTGAATAATATTTATAATTGAACATTTCAGGATATTAAATATTTGCAAAGGTTTATCAACTCTTTAAAAAGTTCCCTTAATACTACAAAATATTTATTCACATTTTTTTTTTATTAGCCTTCAAGTTTACAATTATCTATATGTCACATGCTTGCAGTAATCAAAATGGTTGTTGACATCTTGTCTCGTACACAATCTGATGGTCACATCATGGCACAAACAACATATGGTTTTGGTTTTGGCTGCATGATGAGATTGATTTTTTTTCATGCAAATATCTAATTAGAAAAATAACTGATGGTTCCTTGCTTTGTACTAAATGTATCTAATTAACAGTTTTTTTGACAAATCAGTCAATCAATATGATCATAGTTTGAGATTTTGTGACCATAAGATATGAGGAGTTAACATCTGAATTTTCATATTGTGTTCCCAGGATGGTGTTGTAGTTACTGGCTTAATTATTATTGCTTTATCCTTGGTTATAGTTAATGTAACTGGAAATCCAATTTATGATCCAGTTGGATCTATTTTAGTGGGGCAGTTACTTGGAATGGTTTGTTCGCTCTACTTACACTTTTGTCTCATCGTTTGTTTTATTAGATCTTCATGGGAAGATGCATATACCCTTAGATGTTTAAAGAATCAAATATATTTATATTTTCATTATTGTAATATCTGTATAAGGTGCCTTGAAAATTTTCCATATATGTATATTTGTATTTGATCCTGAATCTATATCCATTTCCATGCAACTATGGTATATTCTTCATCAAATTTATGCAAAATGTTCTTGGCTAGTTTAAATGCTAGTATGCTATTAAGGAAGATTAATGTATTTTGATTAAAGTGTAAGACACTTATTACATTAAATCATTGTGTGAGATAAAGTAAATATTGTACATACATATATGATATTTTTACTTATTTAGATTCCATTTCTATATTAAATTCCATTCACTTTAGAATTCTTAAAGATCTTTTTGGCTTGCTTAAATGATTGCAGATTCATTGAAAAAGACTGATAGTACCATTATTGTTATCTAGCCAATTTCATCGTCTCTTGAAGGTGGGGGTGTTTATTGAATTGGGTATCTAGATTCACGGTGCATTAGAATGTCAGAGGAAAGATTAGCTTTGTTGAAATACAACAGGGAAGGGTCTGCATCAATCGCACAGGCCTTTAGTAATATTATTGTGTCTATTGTAGATACAGGTGTCCTAAGCCTCCCTTATGCATTCAAAATCAATGGATGGGTAGCCAGTGCATCAGCCATATTACTTTCAGCACTGTTGACATATTATTGTATGATGCTTCTGGTAAAGTTCCCTTCTTGTTTAAGTTCTCATAAAAAAGTTGAGATTTTTGTTAATAAAATGAATGAACTATTTGTTTTAATTTTTGCTTTCTTTTTTCTATTGGATGGAGCAATTTCCAGTGACTACAAGAGTCTATTAAAAATAAACCTGGTTGGCTATCTGGCATGTTGTTTTGTTTATATTTTTGGTTTTGGTTTTTATGTTCTTAGTTTTTGGGTTAAATCTCAGGGCAAGCTATGGGTTGCCAGAAATACAAGCTTAACAGCATTCTGAAGATGTTTTGTAAATTTGGATCATGCTGGTATGCAACCCATAATTATTACATCACAATTTTGTATGACTCATAATAATCAGATCAATTATTGGCTAGCTTATTGCAGTTAAGGGGCTTTGAACCCCGAATAGGCTTTCACTAGTGTGCACTTAGTATTACACTGCAATCCACTAGACTTACTAGGGATAGTTGGGCTACAATCCATTGAATATGCTAGGGATGCAAATGGTACTGTTAAAGGTTCTTCGAGCTGGTAGTATAGATTGATGTGAAAAATGGAAGTTGATAATCTTAGTTTTTTTTAATCCAATTTTAACATCTCTATATTGATTATTTGTAGGTGGTACATGCTTGTTAATATTCTTATTACCTTTTTGATTGGAGGCCTTTTAGGGTGGATTGTTGTGACTATGTACCCATGAGAGGAGTGCTTAAATATGTTCAAGGTCGCTTGCAATGTTACAAGGAATATTGGATCAGCGGATTCAGTGCAAGATTCAAGTAATTAAAAGTGTTTGCTTTGATATCATTCCATTTATTATTCATAATCAATTCAATCTCATATATTATGCTATGTTGTGAGTAGAATATTGAACCCGACAGCCTATATATTCTTTGCTTTGGTTGTTCCTGTTATTACATTTGGGGAACAACTTAATCAACAAACTGATAAGGCAAAGTGAGAATAGAAAATAAACTACCTAGACAAGAAATTAAAGTAATTATTATTGCTATTTATTCATGTCATGTAGTTTTAAGTCAAATTTATTGATCTATGAATAGTGGTTCACAGTATTTATTTTTTTTCATTCCAATAATCTAGAGAGGGATTCTATTCAGGTCCTCACCTTGTAAAGATAACTTCGTGTAATTTTTATTGTATATTTGAGTTTGTTGTCTATCGTACTCTATGTGAATATGTTCAATAGGTTGATCTATGCATTGCATTATAAAAGTATACAAAAGACTGTCTATTAACAGAGTGTAACAAAACAAGCTGACAATTGTGTATTTTCTCATATGGGTTGTTGAGTTGTACGCACACACTTGCATCTACAACAATT
>VDFB02374171.1:0-41834 GCA_007258455.2 Sequoia sempervirens
AGAGAGAGGGGTGTTACAGGCACAGGTGGAGGAGTTGGAGGTTGGGAGGGATGTGTTACAGGCACAGGTTCAGGTAGCACAGAGCGAGAGGTAGATAGCTGAGACAGAGGCACAGTCGCTATGTAGAGAGAGAGATACAGCGACAGCACAAGCATCTAGCTTGCGACGAGAGCGAGATTCGGCTGAGCTGAGATTGCAGGCTCTGCAGAGGGACAGAGATGTAGCGATGGCGCGGGGACAGGCTGCACAGAGGGAGAGAGATGCTACAGAGTCACGGATGCAGACCTTACAGGGAGAGAGAGATGCAGCACAGGCTCGGTTGCAGGGGGTGCTGGTTGAGGGGGGAGGTGCAGGGACAGATGTACAGGAGCTGCACACACAGTTACAGGCGATGCAGGCCGAGAGGGATAGGGGCTCAGAGCAGATATGACAGTTGATACTAGCTCAGGAGGCTTGGGCACAGGAGAGGCGGGCTATCAGTGTAGACCAAGATCGGTATAGGCATGAGCGGAATACCGCGAGACTGATAGCAGGGCAGTGGGATGAGTTTATGCAGCAGGCTAGCTATTGGAGAGGGGTATATGAGCAGGTTATTCCAGACCCAGCGCAGTGCACAGCACGCTACGTCAGTCAGGTTCCACTACCCCCAGGGCCATCCCAGTCACTGGGGACACGCACCAGGGGTTTCAGCGACTACCGGCGAACTCCGTCTCCATACGACAGTTATCAGGGGACACCCACCCGTGAGTACCAAGGGACACCAGCACATAGAGGGTCAGCACCCGATTCTCCGCAGAGGTCAGATGTGGGTAGCTCACAGTAGAGCAGACAGATGTAGGACATTGGTTATTTTTGGCAGATACAGGATGGGTGGTTTGTTCATGTCACCAGAGAGCAGATGTGATCCATATCTCTGGATTTTGTACCTTATTATGCGATATATGATGGAGATGTATTGTATCATGACATTGTGTTATTTTGATTATATGATGGCCTGTATTGACATTATGCGGGATGTTTTCTTTATGCAGCTATATGAGATGATTCATGATGTGATTCTGCATGCATATATATATATACACATGTTTATATGGATGACTTATGTTTTATGCTTTATGTTTTTATGGATGGATGATTGATGATTGATGCAAACGTGTTTATGATTTATGATGTATGGATGCACATGTTTATATGATTTTTGATGGATGAACGATTTATGCATGTTTATATGATTTATGATGTATGATTTATGATGCACATGTGGATGGACGATTTATGCATGTTTATATGATGTATGATATATGATTCATGGATACACATGTGGATGGGCGATTTATGCATGTTTATATGATTTATGATGTATGATTTATGGATGCACATGTGGATGGGCGATTTATGCATGTTTATATGATTTATGATGCAATGACATGTCAATAACGACCGTTATGAGGATGCGGGTAGGTGATAGGCGGATGGAAGATTGCATTTGCCAAAAACAACCATTAATATCCTGAGAGGGAGAGGACCGACAAGAGGAACAAAGAACAAGAGTACTTGCACAACCGAAATCATAAGCTGTGGTTATGATGGAAATGAAGGGTGCATGCAAAGTGGTGGAAATGCAGTGAAAATGAGATTTTGCCATCTTTGGAGCATTGATTTTTACTATAGCGTAGGGTACCAAACACCTTGATATAGAAGACCAAGGCGAGCGAGTACTCTATGCATGAAACAAACACAGCAAACAATAAGGTTATCCCAACACCCCGAGGTCATGATGACCTCGGTCGGGCCTGGTGCTGTAATAACCAAAAACACACAAAGTTGTCCCAGCGTAACACAAGACCTAGAGATCTCGGGGGGTCTTACGAGGGACAACCGAGAAGACAACCGATAAAACAAAAGATCAAGGTATGCCCCCATTTCAGCAGGTCAAAGCACGCCTTGGTATGATGGACCAAGGTGACCTTGACAAGTGATAGGAAGGAACCCAAAATGATAAACAAAATCCGAAAGCATCAAAAGATCAAAATCAAGACAATAGGTCCTTTGCCATAGGATCACGGTGATGGATGTGATTGAGGAGGTCTGTTAGGAAGGGTTCATCCTGTTGAGACCAAAGGTGGATGCGAAATAAGGTGACCCAGTTGGTGTGGGATATTACCGAGGGACAAGATCTTGTAACGCAAAGGAATTTCGTTTGTTAAGAATCAGTAGATGTGGGCACAACTTGATAATGAAGCTCAAAAGACTGACATAACCTACAGACCTAGGGGCTCGGGGGCCGATCATAGATTAGCCTTGCCTACGTGAAAGCGCAGAGCTCTCGTAGTTCCGGAAAATACCATGGATAAAGCGGAAAGAAGACTAATGGTGACCGATGATGATGGACGAATGCCCCAGGGGGTGAATCAAACGATCAACCTTGCCTACGTGACAGCGCAGGGGCAACGTAGTTCGACTGGTAGACATGACGGGATGGGACCTAGGTGAGGACCGACGCGATGGATGACCCTACCTGATGACACAAATGTGAATGACGTAAGCTTAGAGTGGGATACTAAAAAGCTCAGGAATGGGGGATAGGCTAGATGGGTCGTCCAATGCTCAATTCAATATTTACCAAGCAGCCTAGGATGAGATGGGTAAGGACAATGGTGCGGATGAAGGCGTAAAATAACTAGGATGTCAGGTAGATAATGATTAAGCCCTCTATGGATGACGCCTGTTACCAGGTTTTCACCATCCATACTTATCCAAGGCGCCACCAAGAGGTGGTTTTCACCATAGGATGAATTTATTTCTCTTGACTGTTTTTGACTTCTTTTTACTTTTTGACTTTTTTGATTTTTTGATTTTTTGATTTTTTTGATTTTTCTGACTAGGTGGGGTAACCGAGCAGACTTAGGCGTAGAATTTTTTCAAATGCATGACATTGATAGGCTCGTCCAGGGGGTCTCCTTCAAGAGTAGTCAACTTGTATGCCCCAGATCCATACTTAGCAGCTATGATATAGGGCCCCAACCAGTTGGCCTCAAATTTTCCTTTCTTGTCTCGGTCTTGCTGAGTACGTTGGTTCTCTTTAAGGACAAGCTCGCCCACCTAGAATTGGCGAGGACGAACCTTCTTGTTGTAACTACGCTTGAGGCGATTCTGATATGCTTGCAGATGATCGTAGGCCTTTATTCTGCGTTCGTCCAGTAACTCTAGCTGTGCAAGCCGTGTAACATGAGCATCCTCTTCGCTGATGAGGTTCTTAAGAGAGATTCTCAATGATGGTATTTCAGCCTCGATTGGCAAGACAACTTTGGCACCAAACACCAGAGAGTAGGGAGTGACGCCTGTTGGGGTGCGGATGGATGTGCGATATGCCTAGAGGGCAGGATGAATGTGAAGGTGCCAATCTCATCCAGTGTGATTGACAACCTTTTTGAGAATTCGAATGAGGGTTTTGTTGGTCGCTTCCACCTGACCATTACCCTGGGGGTAATAAGGTGTTGACCAACGGTGCTGGATATGGAAGGTTTCGCATAGGTGTTTCATGGCTTGGTTCTTGAATGGTTTGCCGTTGTCGGAAATGATGGTGGATGGGATACCATATCTGTAGAGAATATGGTAAAGGATGAACTTGGAGATCTGAATGTCGATGATTTGTGAGAGGGGCATTGCCTCTACCCACTTGGTAAAATACTCAGTGGCGGTGATTATGAAGGTATGGTCGTTGGATGATGGTGGATGAATCTTGCCAATCAAGTCGAAACCCCATTAAGAAAATGGCCATGGTGCCAGGAGGGGCTGAAGATCTTGTGCTGGAGCATGGATTAAATCTGCGTGTTGCTGGCATGGAAGACACTTTTTCACAAACTCACAAGCATCATGTTCCAACGTAGGCCAATAATATCCAGCCTGTAGGATCCTTTTGGCTAAAGCCATACCATTTTAATGGGCTCCACAAACACCGCCATGTACCTCCGTTAATGTAGTATGGGCTTCGGTCTCATTTAGACATCTAAGGAGGATTCTGTCATACCCACGACAATAAAGCGTATCTCCGACGATGACGTATCGAGAAAAGCGATGGATGAAGGATTTGCGTTGGTTACAGGTAAGGTTCGGGGGTATAGTGTTATCACAAAGGTAGGTATAGATGTCTTGGTACCATGGGGAGGTGGGACCCACAATTTCGCACACCATTTCAGTCTCAGGGATATCGTATGCTGGGATTAATAGTTGTTCTACAAGAAACTCTCACTCTGTTCGATCCTTGGGCATGTCCAGGAGGGAGCCGATAGTGGCCATCACATCAGCTGCTTTGTTTCGTACCTTGGGAATCTGTTCAAATTGTATGGAGGTGAAGTATTTCTTGAAATCATCCACCATGCGCTTGTAGGGTAACAACTTATCATCCTTGGTCAGAAACTCATCATTAACTTGCCTAATGACTAGCAAGGAATCACCAAAGACTTTCAACTGAGTTATGTGCCACTGTTTGGCAATTTTGAGGCCGGTGAGGAGAGCTTCGTATTCAGCCATGTTGTTGGTACATGGGAACGCTATCCTGAATGACTTGGGAATGTAGTCACCTTGAGGGGTAACTAATAAAATTCCTACCCCTGATCCATTATGTGTATATGATCCGTCAAAATATAGTGTCCACATGGGGGTTTCCTCAACTGAAAAGACTTCCTCATCAGGGAATTCAGTGATCAATGGGTGAGTGTCAACTAGAGGAGCTTCTGCCAATTGATCTGCAATTATCTGCCCTTTGATAGCCTTGCGATCCATGTATTCTATGTCGAATTCACTGAGGAGCATGACCCACTTAGCCATGCGGCCAGTCAGAGTGGTTCTAGATAACAGGTACTTCAATGGGTCGATCTTGGCGATTAACTTGATTGGGTGATTGAGCATGTAATGGCGAAGCTTCTATGTACTGAAGACTAGTGCGAGGCATGCTTTTTCCATGGGAGAGTAGTTTAGCTCGTAGCCAACCAGTGTCCGACTGATGTAGTAGACTGCCCTTTCTTTTGACGACTCATCATGCTGCGCCAACAATGCCCCCAGTGCGACTGAAGTGGCGGAGATGTAGAGCAAGAGGGGCTTGCCAGGAATAGGTGGCATCAATATTAGTGGATGGGCCAAATATTCCTTAATCTTGTCGAATCCCATCTGACATTGCGGGTTCCATCGGAAGGTGGAATCCTTTTTTAGAAGATGAGTGAATGGTTGACACTTGTCTGCCAGCTGGGCAATGAAGCGACGGATGGACTGCATTCTTCCCTGAAGGATTCTTAACTGTTTGAGATTGCGTGGAGGGGGCATGTATAGGATAGCCTTTACCTTAGCGGGATCAACCTCAATGCCCCTGCGAGAGACTATGAAACCCAGCAACTTTCCAGAATTGACCCCAAAGACACATTTTTTTGGATTGAGCCGCAACTTATAATGCTCTAACCGCTCAAATATCTTCTTCAGGATGGCAGGATGTTCTACTCGTGTTCTGGATTTCCCTAATAGGTCATCAACATAGTCTTCCATGATGATATGTATGAGGTCATGGAAGATGACCGTCATTTCCCTCTGATAAGTCGCCCCTGCATTTTTGAGACCGAAGGGCATAACATTGTAGCAGAAAGTGCCCCAAGGAGTGGTGAAGGCGTTTTTGTGTTGGTCTTCAGGTGCAATTCGAATCTGGTTGTACCCGGAGAAGCCATCCATAAGGGACAACATCTCATGTCCTACTGTTAGGTCGACCAACATGTCAATATTGGGTAGGGGGAAGTCGTCTTTGGGGCAAGCTTTGTTGAGATCCCTGAAGTCTGTACATATCCGAATGTCACCATTTGGTTTAGCTACTTGCACTATGTTGGAGATCCATTCGGAGTAGTCAATTGGTTTGATAAATCCTGCCTCCAGTAACTTCTCTAATTCCTTCTTGACTAACAACGTGACTTGCAGATGCATTTTGCAGAGTTTTTGCTTGACAGGTTTAGCATTTGGGCGGATGTCCAGGTGATGAACCACCAAGGCGGGATCTAAGCCGGGCATGTCCGAGTATGACCAAGCAAAGTTAACAACTCCCTCCTGGAGTAGGTGTGCAAAGATCGGAAACTCTTGTTCGGAGAGTGACTTGGCTACATAGATGATCCTAGGATTTTCAGCAGTTCCCAAATTAATCTCTTGCGTCTCTTTAATCAAAATAGATGATCGGGTAGATAGCTGAGTTCCCATAAGGGGAAGATGAACACCTCCATCTTTCAGCGCCTCTTCGAGGTTTTTGCTATCAGATGCGTCCTTTATTTTTACTTTTTCAAGGTCACGAAGTGCCTCATGGAGGTTTTCACTAGATGACCTTTTGTTATTTTTCTTATTCTTACTTTTGCGACTGGAGTGTTCATCCTCCCCCAATCCCATGAGGTTAACATAGGTATCCGCAGACATACTGATAGGTGTGCCAGTTCGTAGGTCCCAATCAATGAGCTCAGGATGGCGAAGGGATAGGCTAATAGTGCAGACGGATAGGCATTCGAACATGGAGGATAGGTCGGCGTGATCGACGTCATCGTATGCACGTATGATGGATTCTTCCTCGAGTATGTCTTCTAATGAGCCATTGTCCACAGCTACACTATTGGAAGCATTAGATGATGTTTCGGGACCTTTTTGCTTTCTGTCATACCCAATGCCCACATTTTTTGGTAGCAGAGATGTATCAATGGGTTGTAACCGCCCTTGTTCTTGCTTTCCTAGGCCTCTGCCTTGATAGTTATGCTTTTCCACAAACTTTGTCGGCCAGGGGTACTTTTCTTGGAAGTATTCTTTGAGAGGAGTTTCTGGCTGAGGCTCTTCTCGGTAAACCCATTGGCTTATGTCTTCTTCGGGCGCATCTGTCTTGATACTTGGGGATACAAAAGTGGTAGTAGGGATGTTTTTGCCACGGAAGGTGACAGTCTTGTCCTCTTGTGGGGTAGCATGGGAAGGTTGACCATACTCGTGTGGTGATGGTGGCATGGTCGCTATATTGAGAGCAGTGTGCATTTCATACTCGCCACACCCTTTGTCAATGATCTGGACTTTTGTGACGGTAGGATCAGTGGAGGATGGAGCGGTTATTACGGTGGATGGTGGATTAACGGGTGATGGCCGAGATGCCCCCATTTCAACCCCAGGACAATAATGCAAATGGGGAAATGATGTCTCTAGGGCGCGGCAATATTCGAACGGTTGGGGATCGGCATAGATGGTGACCTCTTGTCCGTTGACTGGGAATTTGAGGCACTGATGGTAGGTGGAAGGCACGGCTTGCATAGCATGGAGCCATGGACAGCCGAGGAGGAGATTATATGGTAAGTCTAGATCAAGGACATGGCAGGTGATGTACTGAACTACCGGTCCCACTTGGACAGGAAGATTGATGATCCCTTCTGAATTTCTTTCTGCATTGTCATAAGCCTTGATTGTAATAATCTGGTTACTTAGGTCCGCTTGGGTATACCCCACCTGCTTTATGAATTTTAAAGTACACAAGTTGAGGGCAGAGCCATTATCTACCAAGACCCTTTTTATTTTATGCCGAGTGACTACGACTTCAATATGTAAGGGGCGATTGTGATTAGCATCAATGTTGGGCATATCATCGTGGCTAAAGTTTAGTTGGTGAGATGAAGCTAGGTGTCCTACCAAGGCTTGAAACTGTGTAGGATCCATATTATTAGGCACATGGGTTTCCTGTAGGGCTCTATTAAGGATTTCTTGATACACGGGGGAAGACTTGAGTAAATCCAAGATGGAGATATGTGCAGGGGTCTTTCCCAAGTGATCAAGGATATTGTACTGGGAAGTTACAGGAGTTGGTTAGGCAGGTGTAGAGGCTGCAGGAATGGTGATGCAGGCTCGTCATGTGGTAACAACACATTGAGAGTCTTTAGCTTTGACATGTATCATGGATATACGAGGTTCTACCTGCTCAATGTAATGAATAATACCCTCGTAATTGAGGGGTACATTCTTGTAACTCACATTATTTGTGCTGTTGTTTTGAGGATTACTGTTGGAAGTGCTCGAGCCTTGGTTATGGTTTGGAAAGGCGTTTTGATAAATTTGCAACTGAGCATTAGACGACGAAGCTTGGTTAGGATCAACCTTGATGTCACCTCGATCGATGAGATCCTGGACGTAGTTTTTCAGACCCTGACACTTATTCAAAGAGTGCCCTCTAATTTTGTGGAACTCACAATATTCATTTTCCCTAAACCATGCGGGCTTAGGTTTGGATTCATCGAGTGGCTTGGTGACAGGGTACGTGATTGGATAGCTGATCTGCAACAGTTTATTGAAGACGACACTCAAGGGTTCTCCTAGTTGAGCATATTGGCGTTTAGGGTTCCCTTGGTTATTTTGATTGGACTGTTGGGGAGGACGGGGTGTCCCTTGCGGTACGGATATGGCATTAGGTACAGATTGTTGTTGTTTCTGGGATGCGTTGGCCACTTGGACATGTTTAGTATCAGTGACACCATCATTGACTGCATTCTTGTTCTTGTTCCAGAAACGTGGCTTGTCGTTGAATGTCCTTTCCCTATCTTGGTTATATATTTTGATGTGCCCCTTGGCAACAAGGGCACGCTCAAGGATGGGTCCTTTCTCCACCACCTCTGCAAAAGTGGTGACACAGTGTAATCGGAAGTTGTGAGCCATGTCAAGATGGGAATTCTCCACGAAGAGGGTGACCATGTCCTTTTCTTTCAAAGGAGTTTTCATTTGGCTTGCCAGGGCACGCCACCTCTGGAGGTAGCTAGTAAAGGTTTCCCCTTCACGTTGTTTCTCCTTGAGAAGATCTAGGGTATCAGTATCTTTCTCCAAGTTGAAGGAGAAGTAGGAGACAAACCTTTCCGACAAGTCGGCAAAAGATTTTATAGACCCCTTGTCGAGGGTCATGAACCACCCTAGTGCATCACTCCCCAGACTTCGGGGGAACAGACGCAAGAGATAGTTGTCATTGTGGATCACTTCTTGACACTGGGAGTAAAACTCTCGTAGGTGGGCCTTAGGATCTTTGTTCCCCTTATATTTGTCAAATTTTGGCATCTCAAAATGCTTGGGGAAGGGAACCAATGAGATGGAGGGATCATACGAATAGGGACATATATCTTCGAACTTGAACGATTGCTTGCTAGTCCCTGCCTGGAGATCCTTTAGTGCGGCTTTGATTTCCAGGATGTCCGCATTGGCTGGAGTGTTGGATGGGTATTGATGGTAGGACGATTGTGGATTCTGAGAGGATGTTTGGAGATGGGCATATGGATGAGGAGGTGGTACCTCTTGCTGATATGCCAAGGGACCTTGTTGATAAAAAGGTTGTTGTTGTGAGGTGGGATATTGATTGGTTGGGTAGTTGTGGGTGGCGTATTGTTGGGAAGTATGGAGAAAGTGTTGCTGATTAGCTTGCGGATATTGGGGGTGTTGATATGACTGTTGTGATGCCCCATAGGAGGGTTGTCGTTGATATTGTTGCTGGTTGTAATAGTTGTAGTGATGAAGTGGTTGTTGATATTGTTGTTGATGCATAGGTGGCGGCTGTGATGGGCGAGATGGGACGCTATGTTGTGGTTGCACTTGTGGGCGTAAAATGGATGCAAGGAACGAAGATATGGTCAGGGCTGAAGGCCGAGATTGATTTCCTTGCGGTTGATGTTGTGATGGTTGTGTTGGAAATAGGGGATTGACCAATGATTATTGTTGAGGTGGCGGTGTGATTGAGATGTTGTGTGAGGGAGGTTGTTGAGCACTAGTGGGAGCGTAGGATTGGGGAGGTTGTTGGGATATGAATGATGATGGTGGAGGGATGTTAGATTGGGGCGGTTGTGGAGGCTGTTGAGGTATGAACGACGATGGTGGAGGAATATTGGATTGGGACGATGGTGGAGGATTGAATGACGATGGAGGAGGGATGTTGGATTGGGACGATGGTGGTAGGTTGAATGACGATGGAGGAGGGATGTTGGATTGGGATGATGGTGGTGGGTTGAATGACGATGGAGGAGGGATGTTGGATTGGGGTGGCTGTTGAGATAGGAATGACGATGGTGGAGGATTTGTAGCCCCCAGAGGTGGGGGTAAGGTAGTGAAAGGGTTGCCCCCAGTGTTGGCAGGAAGCAGGTTCGAGGGGGGTGGTGCTGGTAGCATTAATGGTTGCGGTTGCAGGATGTTTTGTGGCATGCCATAGGCAAAAGGATCATTGGGATCAATAGTTTGGGGGGCTCCCGTGACTGAGATGGTGGGATGTGTGGGATTGCCAACGGGATATAGGACAGCGTTTCCGAACTCAGGTTGATGCCAGCTACTGGGGATGTCATGTGCAACTTGGGGTACATTAGATGTGGAGGTGCCATACTTGGACAGGTCGACACTTGATGGCAACTTGACACCTTTGTCAATCAAGTGAGCCAAGATTCAGTCACCATGTCTTTCGAGAAGGCACTCTGTCATTTGTGCATTAACTGGGTTGCTAAAGTGCTCCTCGAATGTGAGCTCAAGTTGATCCGCCATGTTTTCTTCCCCAGGTGGTGATGTGTTTTGACCATCCACATTGGATTGCGATGAGGTACCGTTGTGGGGGTCGTGAGGGATATTAGCACCATAGTTCGAGTCTGACGTGATGTTGACTGTGTTGGTGGGATCTTGTGGGTTGTTCAATTGGGCATTCAGAGCTTGTTGGTCAGCCATTTTCTTTGCTTGTGATCGAGTCTGAACGGGCATGCAAGATGATGAAGTAGATCAAGATATTAGAAACACCTTGATGATGAGAGATTGATTTGATTTTGATGAAAGATTAGTTGACGACGATTGATTAAGTCGACGTGGATTGGCTTGATGGAATTGGATTGGATTGATCGGTAGATGTTGGATTGACCTAGATTCTAGGTTTTGATCCGAATAGGTTTGATGATGTGGGGATTAGATCGATACGATGATTAGGATTGATGTGATGATAGATACGATGACGACCGAGACCCACAACCGAGTTTAAGAAGGATCCTTGGTAACACTAGGTATTGACTAAAAGGTGGATGTATGATAATGACACCGAATCCAACTTGAGATAGAAGCAAATTGATTGGGTCGAAAAGGATAACTGACCTAAGACGGATAGCGATCCTAAGCCAGCTATGATGATTACGATTAGGGATGAATACCTAGGTCAACTTGGATGACGACTCCAACGGGGTTTATATGGAATAACGGAAATCAGAGATGAAAGCGTGTTTAGGATGGATGGGGAGTGTCTCAAGATAGATGAATGGCTCTCGAAACAAGCAAAAGACTATTCAGGACAAATGACCCTTAGAACGAAGGGATGGGGGCTCGGAACGGACGTTCAGATGTTTGTTTTGGATGCTAAATGATCGTTTCAATGTTCAAAACAGAGGGACAATGAATGCCAAATGATGGTATAGGATGGTCAAAGGGACAGGTCCGCCACTGCAGCTGACAGTTCCACATCAGAAGTTTGACGATCCGCCATCAACCGACGATCCGCCAATCGACTAGACAAATCTGCCATTGCACTCAGGACAATCCACCATCGCGACTGATAAATCACATCGCGATCTAGGACAACTGCCATCGCATCTAGACAAATCCACCATCAACGCCAGCGACAACCGCATCGCGATCTATATCGCATCCGCCACCGCGACTCAGGACATCGCATCCACCACCGCATTCAGACGTATCCCACAGCCGCCAGCGACAGGTCCGCCACAAAGACGAGGACAGGGTTTGTTAGCGATGTTTCTAAGTCTACCAAAGCTGATGCTTTACTTATTTTTTGTGATGGATGGCGCAAAGGACCTAAAATATAGCAATCATAAAAGACTTGGTCAAACTGATAATCACTAGTTTTTTCACAAGAAAGACAATTCAAACAACACAACCCTAAGATTAGTAGAAACGGGTATGGTCAACAAAGTCTTCTACTCTAGGATGCATATGGTTGCTAAGGAGTCCTCGATATACACCCGATACGTGAGGCCCTAACCATGAACACCAACTCCGCCATAAGCTGAGCTCCGAACCTCACGAGATACTAGAGGCTCGCACTCAACTCTTCACGCCATCCCAATGCTGGCCAATTACAAATCTTGGTTGGATTGAGGTACCTTCCCTTTATATACCCCGCCGGTACGCGTGGTTGGAATCGTCCCTTGGGGTGATGAAATCCCCAAGCAGGTCCCACTAGGAAAATGAAAAGGGGCAACTCAAAAAGATTTGGAAAGCTACGATTTCTCTTCACCCAGGATCGCCAAATGGCGCAAGGGGATTGGATACATCAAATAGCCTTCCCAAACACACCAAACAAGGTTTATTGACACCCTTTAATTAAACTATGTTCCTATTTTACCAAAAGACAATCAGAAAAATGTGAACTTTTTACCTTCTAGAGGACAGGGCTGCCACTCTGCAAGGACAGATCTGCCACTCTGTTAGGCCTAGTCCGCCACTGCAGGATAGATCTGCCACCGGAGGAAAAATCCGTCACCCTGTCAGGACAGGTCCGCCACTGCAGGACAGATCTGCCACTGCCGGACAAGTCTGCCACTCTGTTAGGCCCAATCCGCCACCCTTGGATAGATCCGCCACTCTGTCAGGACCAATCCGCCACTCTACAACCTGGACCTTGAAAAATGCAAAAAATAGCAAACGTGAAGAAAATAGACCCATTTGTGGGTCC
The DNA here is from genome assembly GCA_007258455.2 of Sequoia sempervirens. NCBI lineage: Eukaryota > Viridiplantae > Streptophyta > Pinopsida > Cupressales > Cupressaceae > Sequoia > Sequoia sempervirens. The sequence goes on from VDFB02374171.1 coordinate 12,734, forward strand.
CACCAGGCGTGCCAGAAATGTGATAGGTTGAAATAGAGCGTTAGAAATCAAGCAACAAGTTAAAAGAGTGCAAATAAACAACTTAAAACAACCTACACTTCAAGATTAGCCTAAGTTGGAAACAAAACAAGACAAAGCCACAAAATAGAACTTTATACCTTGTAATGAGTCGATCCTTTGGTTGGCCCTTCGATATTTGATGTGTATGCTCCTTGGATGGCAAGATGCAAGCTAGATGAGGATGTGAAGATGGATGCAAGTGGATGAAAACAAGAAAATGGCTAAGTGTTGGTTGAGAAACAAAACTACAAGAGTTTGGCTAGCACAAATGATCTCCCCAAAATGAGAGAAAAGAGGGGGTATTTATAGGATTTTTGGGAAATCCTAGGGGAAACGGACGGTTGAGATTGATCCACCAAATATCAAGATGTAGGGCTAAGGTGAGTTGAGAACTCACAAGCCCTCACATCTTGACATGTGGTGTATGAGATAGCCCTAAAAAGGTGAAGTGGACATGAGGTGGAAGGAGAAGGTCACATGGAGAGGGGTACAATACACTTGGGATTGGACAAGATCTCCAGCAAAGGAGGTCCTTGTCCCCATGTGGGTGAGAGGACATGTGAGGGAATAAAATTCCTCAAATATCCTTATGGGGGATGAGAAGAATAAAGAATGAATAGAGACATGTGGGGAGAAGTGAAGGAATTAAAAATTCCTTTTAGGTGCCTTGGGGGATTAAAAGGTGAATTAAAAATTCACATGGGGAAGGGGGATGCCTTGTCCAAAAGGAGAAAGCCTTTAATAAGGTTGACTCAAGGACATGTGCCATAAATAGGATGAGGATTAGGTTAGGCTAATCAAATGATTAAGGTTGTGCAAGTACCCAGTTAGATAGGCTAATGACTGATTAGAGGCAAGTGGGAAATTATGGAGGATGTGACCTTAATGATGATTAAGGGTGTGCATATGCGAACCCTGGTTAATTAGAAGAAGATAAAGTAATTAAAATGGATTAAGGACCAACTTGCAAAAGTTGGAGGATGTGACCATGAGAGAGAAAAGATGAATTAAAAAATAAATTTTAATTTAAAAGGGGAATATGACTAAATTAAATAAAAGGGCATATTTATTCAATTTAGGGGAGAAAGAGGGGAAATGTATTAAATTGAATACTTTGTGCAAGATGCAAGGTATTAATTAAACAATTGGCTTAATTAATATTGACAGAGGGGATGAGCAACTGGATGAATAAGGAGACGCATTTGATCATATGGAAGTGATCAAAATTGTACGTCTACACCTATAATAACATTTGTAAACTTTGAAGACTATTTGATTAAAGTCAGAATCAACCTTAGTTGAGTCTCTCCTTATGTATGGTGATGAGCCCAAAATATGCTCATAATTTGGATATCATGGTGTACTTTTAATACCTTTACTTATGTTGATTGTGGTTGTTTAACTCTCTTGAAACCTTTTATTGGGGGATATCCTATAGCAATACACTTTCATGTTCCTGTAGCCGATTATGTTGACATGTCTATATTTATTACCCTGTTGACTTCCCAAATGACTAGTATAGCGCATGTAGTTTTTGAATGATGAAATAGATTTAAATATGTGATTAATGAATGGATATTGTGTATGTGTTGTGTGCCTTTTTTTTCGCATCTGTTACCTTGTGTTTCACAGGTTGTTGAAGAAAGTATGTTTGAGTCAAGTGCAACCAATCTCGACCTTGCAGTAAAGTCCATTTCCTGCACGACTTCGAGGAAGCTCTGGCGAAAACTCTTTGACCGAAACTGTTGGGAAAGATTTTAAATGACATTTAATCTGGAAAGAGTGGAGTGCTTGATTCTCTCTGGATCGGGTTGAATGGATAAACTCATTTATGAAGTCTGTTCCTTGATTTCGGGATACATTTTATATCCATGTCTTTCTTTGTTAGGGTTAGTTAGTTAGTTGTCCTGATTTAAAAATAAGTGTTCCTCCTACGCGGGTGAACAGAGAAGGAGTTAGATAGAGAAGGAAATAGATAGAGAAGCAGATTATGTAAGAGTTAGAGTTATAGTATGAATCAGAGTTTTTGTTAGTTTTCTGAAGCAGAACAGTCAATGTAAATGATTTCATGTTATGAATAAAAGTTGATGGAGTTCTGAGCACAATCTTCTGTGTAAATTAGTTGATGCTTGCTAAGGGGGCCCACTTAGTAAGTATCTGTAGGAGCGTAGTTGTTTTTCCTTTGTTAATTTAAGTTATATTTCATTTTAGAAGTTTTAGCACAAACTTAGTCTTATATTGTTCCTGCAGCATTGGGAATCCATCCCTGTGTTTGTTCCTACAGCATAAGGCCAGTTTATAGTTTGTCTCTCAATTGTAGCTATTACGATTTCTGCTTTGGTTAGATTATGATTGAGTTAAGAAAACTTTGCATTACCTTCCTATAGCGTAGGTAGAATTTCTTTCCAAGTGTTTATTTTCAAGAGGTGATGACTAAAACCGGTTCTTAGTGCACATATTGTGCCGCTCCATTTAAAGTTTACGTTCCCTGGTTTGACAAGTAAATGAATGACCACAAAGAGGTATTAGTCGCCTGCTGGAATGTCCAATTCCCATGATAGGTTTTGTTGTGATATTCATATCTTTTTGTGGGCGTGACCATTTTTGGTGCCATTGCTGGGGATGGTGTCAAACTAAGAACCTACAATAGTCATTGTTTGCAATAGTTTTTCAAGTATTTTCAAAATCTTTTAAAATACCATCCATTTTCATTGCATGCATAGAAGGAGAGACGCTCAGGGAAGATTTCTCCCCAACCTACCATTCATTGCTAAGAAAACTGAACCAGCTTATAGCCTATTTGAGGACAAAGGAGACTTAGATATTGACCCATTTGCTGAAGGTTTGTGTGTTGACTTGTTATTCGGCCCATTTGACGAAGAACCTAAAGAAAATCCATTTGCTCCTATACTTGGTCAGGTGAACATGTCACGTAATCCACCGAATCGACCTCCTACTTTTGAATTCCCCATTACTCCTCAACGAAACAATGACAACCTTAAGAATATTCCTTGTTCATTGCTTCCCAAGTTCTATGGCTTAGTTACAGAAGACCTAGAGACCTTCTTGTTTGAGTTTGATATCCTCTGTCACAGTTATGACTACACTTCAAATGCTCACAAACTGAAATTGTTTCCTGCTACCTTGAAGGAGGGAGCTCTCAGATGGTTCATGAGTTTGGGAAGGGGTGTTGTCGATAGTTGGGCAGCCATGCAAACAAAATTTATTGAGAAATACAAGGAATATTGTAAGAGTGGCAGTAAAGGTGATGATATATTCTGAATTCAACAGAAGGAAGATGAAATTCTGGAGGATTATATATCAAGATTCCTATTTTCTCTGAAAAAGAATTCAGACCATACTCTTAATGAAGAATCTCAGAAATTGTTTTTTCTAAGGGGAATCAATGATACTTGTATAGACGCCTTGGACCTGATGGGAGGCAGTGATATTACTCAAGCATCTTGGGATGATCTCATGAAGATATGTCTCAATTACTCCCGAGCAAATGTGAAGAAGGGTAGAGGTCATCAAGCTACAATGGGAAAGTCTTCTTCCAGTGGAGTTTCCTGGATGGAGATCACAAATTTGCTATCTGATTTCAAGCAAGACATCATAAACAACATGGCTACACAGTTGGATACCATGCAAGCTTGCAAGAAACATGAGGAGGCTAAGGCAATCCTGGATGAGTTCTGTCCACATTGTAGACAAAAGAAACGTGACTGCAGATGCAAGTTGGTGGCCAATATGGAGGCTAAACAGTTACCTACTGATTTTAAGATGATAGAAGGTGATGATAACCAAGTCTTCTTTGTTGCACAAAGGAGACCATGGGCTCCAAGACAAGGTATGCCTCAAGATCCTTTGACTTTCAGTAATGCTTACTCTAATTATAATAACCAATGGCAACCCATGTATGGCCCATCTCCACCTTGGAATGCTCCTCAACTATACTGGCCTAACTATCAGAACCCTCAATGGAAACCCCCTCAAGGAGGTTGGCAGCACCCACAAGGACAATGGACTCCACCTCCAAGTAACTGGGAGCAGAACCCTCAATGGCAAGGTTCTTAGCAATGGCAGAACCAACCCCCTGGATTCCTGCAGTCTTAGCAACCACAACCTCCAGCCCTTATGCCTCCTCCTGCAGCACCTGCAGCAAATACTGGCCCTCCAAAACAAACACCTATGCCTGCTCAACCATTGCCAAATCCCAATAATAAGCAGCAACAACAACAGCAACCTATGTATTCTGCAGAAGCCAACTAGTATCCAGCTTATGCCCTGAATATCAATAATATCCATCTTAGGTTTGGAACCACTCTCCCTGCTCCACATCCACCTATAATAATAGAGATTCCAGACTCTATTGCTGAACAACCTACTAATCATGCATAAGATATACTTGTATCAGCTACTGCCTCTAAGAAACCTATTCTGCAGCCTCAGGCTACACCACCTTTTCCTCAAAGATTACAAATTACTACACCCAAGACCATTGAAGAGCCCACCTTTAATATTTTGGAGCAGCTAAAGAATGTACAAGTTCAAATTCCTCTTTTTCAAGTTATTAAACATGTTCCAGTTTATGGAAAAGCCATTAAAGAGGCTTGTTTAAAGAAACAAGGAAGAAAGAAAAAGAATCCCCAAACTATCCATGTCTTAGGACAGTTAGCCGATATTATGTTGGGGAAGGTTGTCATTCCAAAATATACTAATCCTGGAAGTCTAGTAGTAAAAATAAATATCAATGATTAAGTAGTAAGAAATGTTTTGGTTGACCTTGGTGCAGCCATTAATGTGATGACCAAACACACTATGGAGTGTTTGAATATTCCAAACATTCGGTCTACACCGACTGTCCTGCAGCTTACTAATAGTTCCACGGTTACACTTGATGGAGTGATAGAAGATGTCATTATCACTCTTGAATCTTGGGAATACCCTGTTGATTTCACCATATTGTCCACTAAGGCAACCCTAGGGGGATATCCTATTATCCTAGGTAGACCTTGGTTAGCTACAACTGATGCCCTTATAGGATGTCGTTCAGGAGACATGACAATTTATGATGGTCAGTCAAGGAAGAAATTGGCTTTATACCCACCTGCACAAGCTTTACCAAATTTGTCTCAACTAGTTTGGCCAGATTTAGGAGAGGAATCTGAAGAATTCAATCCATTAGCTCAGTTAATGATGCTACGAACTGATCCATTTTCTCAGCTTCAGAGTGAAGATAACTTGCTTCTACACATTCTGCAGTTTAGTTCTGGTTTGAATAGCCCATCTGCTTTGGACAACCATTCTCAATAATGTTTCCTACAGCAACTGGATCCTGAGAGCCATCATGATTTGCTATTATGTGATATACAGGGACCACCTTTATCAGCAACCTCAATAAATGATCTCACCAAACAGATAGAAGTATCATCAGGCTGTTGTCTGCATATCAATAATAAGTTGCCTTCGTCTCAACAAACTGCCCTAGCCACAATGATGCAAGCCCACAAAAGAGCTTTTGCATGGGACTATGGGGATATGCTGGGTTTAGACCCAAAACTCTGTACACATCGCATATATATTGACAGTGACTTCAAACCTATCAGGCAGCCTCAAAGAAAAATTAATCCAGCTTTGAGAGAAATTGTTAAAGAAGAATTGCAGAAAATGTTAGCAGCTGGCTTTATCTACCCAATCTTCAATAGCCAGTGGGTTTCCCCATTGGTCATTATTCCTAAGAAAGGAGAAAAATGGAGGGTATGTGTAGACTACAGAGAGCTCAACTTGGCAACAAAGAAATATTACTTTCCTCTTCCATTCATTGATCAAGTTCTAGATAATTTAGCAGGAAAAAATTACTTCTCATTCTTAGATGGCTTCAGTGGGTACAATAAAATCAAGATTGCTCCTAAGGATCAAAAAAATACTACTTTTACATGCCCTTGGGGAACATTTGCCTATTCAGTTTTTCCTTTTGGTCTCTGTAATGCTCCTACAACTTTCCAGAGGGCAGTCATAAGTATTTTCTCAGACATCTCATATGATTGCATGGAAATATACATGGATGACTTTACTATTTATGGTACGACATTTGAGGAAGCTCAAGCCAACTTGGAGAAAGTACTACAGAGATGTGAAGATTACAACTTATCATTGAATAGTCAAAAGTGCTTCATGATGATGTAGGAGGGAATAGTACTTGGTCACTATATTTCTACTGCAGGAATTCAGGTTGATCCTGCTAAGATTGAAGTCATTTCTAAGCTACCCTTTCCTACCAAGCAAAAAGAGGTACGGAGCTTTCTAGGCTATGTCAGATACTATAGAAGATTCATCAAGGACTTCAGTCAAATAGCAGGCCCTTTATACAGTCTACTGAAGAAAGAAGCTGATTTTTCTTGGACAGAAGAATATGAAAAAGCATTCCTTGACTTAAAAGTCGCCCTTACACAGGCACCTGTTCTGAAAGGACCTAATTGGTCACTTCCATTTCATATTCATACTGATGCATCAGATTATGCCATTGGCGCAGTGTTAGGGTAGAAGGATGGTTCAATAGAACATGCACTCTATTACATAAGCAAAAATCTGCAAGGGGCTGAATTGAATTACACTGTTACAGAAAAAGAAATGTTGGCAATTATTTATGCCCTCAATAAATTTAGGCATTATATCACTGGTTATCAGATATTTGTTTATACTGATCATGCCACAATCCGGTATCTCATGAACAAAGCAACAATATCCAGGAGACTGGCAAGATGGTTATTGCTGATGCAGGAATTTGACATTACAATTGTGGACAAGCCAGGTAAAGCCAACGTGGTTGTCAATTTCCTTTCTAGACTTCAAAGAAAAGATGACTCTGCAATTATTGAAGACTCTTTTCCTGATGAGCACCTGTTTGCAATCAAGGTTATTCACCCATGATATGCTGATATAGCAAATTATCTGGCCACTGGAAGAACTCCTCCTCAATTCTCCCCTAAAGAAAAGAGATTATTGGTAGAGAAAAGCTTTAACTTTTCTTGGATTGCAGACTGCATGTTTTATATAGGGCCAGATCAAGTTATGAGGAGATGTGTACCAGAGGAGGACACTCATGATATACTGCATGCCAGCCATGATGAGCCATGTGGTGGACATTTTGCTGCCAAAAGGACAGTGATGAAAATTCTAAATACTGGTTACTATTGGCCAACTTTGTATAGAGATGCAACCAAATATACCAGGAGGTGTGACAGATGCCAGAGGATGGGAAGACCAACTCAATCTGATGAGATGCCTCTATTTCCACAAGTTGTAGTTGCACCCTTCGACAAATGGGGAGTGGATTTTGTAGGACCAATTGATCCACCTTCCAATGGTAAGTCCTACATCCTTGTATGCACAGATTATGTCACAAAATAGGTAGAGGCTAAGCCTATGAAACATGTTAGGGACAATAAAATGGCTGAATTTCTCTATGAGGAAATATTCACTAGGTTTGGTGTTCCTAGGGAAATAGTGATAGATCAAGGAGCACAATTTACTTCTACACTTATCACAACTTTAGTCAATGAATATAATATACGACACAGGAAATCAACTCTTTATCACCCCCAAGCCAATGACCAGGTTGAAGTCACAAATAGTGACATAGAGGCCATTTTGACTAAAACTATAGATTTGCATAGGAAGGACTGGGCCACAAGGTTACTAGAAGCTATATGGGCCTACCATACTACCTAGAAGACTGCTACAAGATATACACCTTTTGAAATGGTGTATGGTAAAACAGCTGTGATGCCAATAGAGTTTGAATATAAGACTCTAAGAATAGCACTGAAGGTGGACATGGATTTAACAAATGCACAAAAGGACAAAATCATGTAGCTCAATGTTCTGGATGAGCTCCGAAAGAATGCCTTGCAGCACACTGAGATGATACAAAATCAGAGAATAAGGTGGCATGATAAATATATTAAGGAGAAGAAATTCAAAGTAGAAGATTGGGCTCTGCTTTATGACTCATGATATAAGGACAGCCCAGGAAAATTACAAACCAGATGGTTGGGTCCATATGAAATTGAGAATGTATTTGCTAATAGTTCAGTGCAACTTGTTACAATTGATCCTGTTAGATTCAAGCTGTTAGTTAATGGACACCGCCTCTGGTTGTACCATAAACCAGTCTCAAAAGAAGAATTCATACAACAGTTCGCTCAGGATACTACCACTAATTCTCCTACAGCCGAAGGCTTTAGCCTTTCTCCTGCAGCTTCTCCGTGATTTTCTAATGCATGCTCATAATAAAAGTTTCATTTTAAGGGAACCCCTTTTTTCTTCGTTTCCACTTGTCGCCACATTTCACTTCTTTATCTTCCGTACCATCCATCCATTCCATCCATTCATCTCATCCGTCCATGTCATCCATCCACTTCATCCATCTACACCACCCCTAATTATGATCTCATTCCCAACTGTCATCTCATGCCGAAGCCGTCAACTTTCTCAGCACATACAAGCATTCAATGAAAAGTATGCAATATCTTTTGATTATCGCATTTTTGATTTATTTCATTTTATTCATTTACTGCACTGTTTATATCAGTCATTATTACCCGATTTTCGCCTATTCCCTAGTACATGTGAGGACACATGTCATACTCTAAGTAGGGGGCGGGGTAATCCACTTTTTAAACTTGTCCTTTTGCCACTGTCACAACTGCTCAGATAATCTTTCTTTATTATTTTTCTGGTACTTTCCAAATATGATCGCATGTCCTTTTCATTGCATGTTTTTCATTAAAAATCACATTCAAAAACTGCTTGTTTAAAGAAAAACTGTTTGTTTAAAAAGTTCATTTTTGGAAAAGAAGAGAAAAGTGATGGTAGAATAGAAAAGAACCAAAGTAGAATAGGGGAAGTTTTTGATTTTTAGAAAAGAGTTGAGTTCAACTAAGGAAAAATTGTGAACATGGGTGGTCAGCTGGTAAGGCATGAGCATGTAGCTCATGAGTTATTAATGCAAAATCCTTAAACAGCCCAAGCATTCAGCATTTGTGGTTGGCTGAATTACTTTTTGAGTTTAGATGCTTTTGACGAGGAGGCTGCAGGCGAATTTTTGAGAACTCTTTTTGAAGGGGAGGCTACTGTATGGGGTCTAGCAGTTGTTGTAATTGAAGAAAGAATTGCAGAAGTAACCGGGCTCCCAGCCATTGGAGAAATATTTTTTTTCGAATGCTGCCTCTGCAAGGGCAGAATTTTCAATACCCACTGACGAACCTTTGGAGGTCTCAAAGCAGGGATGCAAGCGAGTGTCGTTGCCTCCTCCATACCCAGAATATGCTACTTTCATAATCAGGTATTTAACTTGTGAAGGTCGTTTCTCCTACCTGCATTCTTACCACTTCAAATTGCTAAGTCATATGAGGCATGGATTAGCCGTTAATGTTCTGAACTTTTTGTTAAAATTCTTGGAACAATGTGCCCACGGAACCCAACAGGGGAAAGTTAATTCTATTGCTCACCATGGCCTCATAAAATTGTAGATTACATGCTCTTTGAGAGATGTATCACCTCTTTCCTGGCAAGAATTTGTTGCCTAGAAGAGCCTGCAGCGTCTAGAACCCCCTAGGGAACTTACCCCACAGTCTTGGAAAAAGAAAGAGGAAATAGCGTCCACCAGTAGGAGAACAAGGCAAGCATCATCTACTCCTGTAGCACCTGGTCTTGTAGCTCTCACACCAGAGCCCTCTGCCCGGGTGCAAACTAGGGCTGTCTGTGGGAGAGAGAGGAAAAACAAAGGCCAGAGAGTCATTTGGGACAAAATAAACCCCAGAATCTGACCCTCGTTCTCAAAAAAAACAATGTTCTTCTCTTGCAGCATTGTCTCCTACAGCAACACCTGATGCCATCACCAGTTTACCATCATCCTCTGACAAGGCAGAACCTTCTAGGCAATTCAAAAAGAGGAAGGCTACGAGAGCACCTCCTGCAGCCACAACATTGCCAAGAAGAGTTTCCACCAGAACACAGTGTAAAATATCCCCTGCTTCACCTCATCCTGAGGTTATTATAATTTCAAAAGAATCTAGAGAGTCTGAATGTGATGTTTCTCAGAATGTGTCTGAAAGTGCTGCACAGAGTTCATTTGTTATTCTTGAAGAAGAACAAGTTGAGACAAGGGAAGTTGAGCATAATGAAAGAGGAGTACCAAGTCTTGATGACTTGGTTGTTGTGGCTATGCAGATTTCGGAGGAAGCACAGTCTTCTCCACTGCAGCAATAGGAATTTATCCTATAGCAAGAGGAAGAATAGATTGAACCATTGGAAGTAGCCAATGAAGCTTCAATTCCCCCTGGAACTTGTCAAGCCATTGTTGTTTATAAGAAGACATTTTTAATTAAATTTTTGGAATATGTCAAAGCTACATGGAAACCAGTTACATTACAAACCCTGACTTTCTGCCACCTGGCCAAGACTGAAATGCAACAAAGTCTTTGGGAGGAGGAAAAGAAGAAACTGAAAAAAGAAATTGAACAGTAGAAACTGGAAATCCAGGAGTTAAAAGAGAAAATGGATGAAATGTTGAAGGTAACTAGTCAGATTATGGAATGTAGACCACCACCCAGAGTTTATGCTCTATGCCTCAAAGAACAGTTCTTGTGGTTCCAACTGATGAGAATTTCCAGAAATCAGGATCCTATTCTTCACACTGCTAAAGAGTTTTACGATGCATATCAGGCAGCCCCTAATTGGCTTAGAAATTCTTTGTGTGAATTTTACCTACATGACTTTTTAATTCCATTTGAAACAGAGTGGAATCCCCTTCTGTATATTGGCGACATCCATTTGAGATCACTTATGTCTTGAGCAGCAAATGAAGCAAATTATGGCAGGCAATGGGAAACATATGAAGAAGCCAAAAGGAATGAGCCTGTTTCATTGCGTTCTGAAAGTTCAGACCCCCGCACAATGTTGAAAACCTAGCTTACTCTGACATATGGTCTTAATAATGATACAGCTAGAATAAAAATATTTGATCTTAGGAAACATGTATATGATGAATTTCAGGAACAGTCATACTCGTTTTGGAGACTGTCATACTCCAGAATTGAAAGGAGGTGGGAAAGATTAACTGTTGGGTTAAGAAAGTCTGAACCTCACAGTCCACTAAATTTTATAGTAGCTCTTAAACGATCAAGCAAATACATACAGCTAGGACTCCAAAAGAGGTTTGAATTGTGGTTTCCATTAACATTTAGACCTCCTGTGCTAATGTGGCCCCTTTATTCTTACCAGGCTACAAATCTTAATGAAGACACAGAAACCCGTAGGTATGAAAGGTGGCAGAGTTACAGAGGCTTTTGTTACAAATTTGGAGTTCCATTTCAAGTTCATTCCTCAACCACTAATTTCAGAGAGACCACCAGGAAGTTTAATGCTGGAGGACCAGCATTGGGTTAAGTACGGGGAAAAATAATGAGCCCAAAATATGCTCATAATTTGGATATCATGGTGTACTTTTAATACCTTTGCTTCTGTTGATTGTGGTTGTTTAACTCTCTTGAAACCTTTTATTGGGGGATATCCTGTAGCAATACACTTTCATATTCCTGTAGCCGATTATGTTGACATGTCTATATTTATTACCCTGTTGACTTCCCAAATGACTAGTATAGCACATGTAGTTTTTGAATGATGAAATAGATTTAAATATGTGATTAATGAATGGATATTGTGTATGTGTCGTGCGCCTTTTCTTTCGCATCTGTTACCTTGTGTTTCGCAGGTTGTTGAAGAAAGTATGTTCGAGTCAAGCGCAATCAATCTTGGCCTTGCAGTAAAGTCCATTTCCTGCACGACTTCGAGGAAGCTCTGGCGAAGACTCTTTGACCGAAACTGTTGGGAAAGATTTTAAATGACATTTAATCTGGAAAGAGTGGAGAGCTTGATTCTCTTTGGATTGGGTTGAACGGATAAACTCATTTATGAAGTCTATTCCTTGATTTTGGGATACATTTTATATCCACATCTTTCTCTGTTAGGGTTAGTTAGTTAGTTGTTGGACCCTAATTTAAAAATAAGTGTTCCTCCTGCGTGAGTGAACAGAGAAGGAGTTGGATAGAGAAGGAAATAGATAGAGAAGCAGATTATGTAAGAGTTAGAGTTATAATATGAATCAAAGTTTTTGTTAGTTTTCTGAAGCAGAACAGTCAATGTAAATGATTTCACGTTATGAATAAAAGTTGATGGAGTTCTGAGCACAATCTTCTGTGTAAATTAGTTGATGCTTGCTAAGGGGGCCCACTTAGTAAGTATCTGTAGGAGCGTAGTTGTTTTTCCTTTGTTAATTTAAGTTAGATTTCATTTTAGAAGCTTCAGCACAAACTTAGTCTTATACTGTTCCTGCAGCATCAGGAATCCATCCCTGTGTTAGTTCCTGTAGCATAAGGCCAGTTTATAGTTTATCTCTCAATTGTAGCTATTACGATTTCTGCTTTGGTTAGATTATGATTGAGTTAAGAAAACTTTGCATTACCTTCCTATAGCGTAGGTAGAATTTCTTTCCAATTGTTTATTTTCAATAGGTGATGACCGAAACCAGTTCTTAGTGCACATATTGTGCTACTCCATTTAAAGTTTACATTCCCTGGTTTGACAAGTAAATGAACTACCACGAAGAGGTATTAGTCACCTACTGGAATGTTCAATTCCCAGGATAAGTTTTGCCGTGATATTCATATCCTTTTATGGGCGCGACCATATGGTATGCATTTCCAAATGTATGTTGATTAGTTTTTCAACTAGAAGTCTATAAAATCCTTGTAAAGCCTTTGCAAGGTATCTTTTCAATATAATAAAGAAAATGTGTGGGTATGCTTAAGGATTACTAAGTAGACTCTCTTAATATTCTGCAACTATCTATTGTCTTTCTAAATGAATGTGTAGAGCCTATCTTGCCTATGCACTTTGAAATACATAATCTTTTGTGGTGACTTGATTAAGCCATCACCTTGTTTTCAGTTGTTACTTGTTTGACTAAACTCAAAGACTTTGTTGCCCAAAGGAAAAGGTATCAGTCTGTAATCGACTTTCTCTCCTACCATCCTCAAAGAACTCCAAATACATCAATTCAAACACCTTTTAAAATTTTTACTGTGTGTTTTACTGCCATGTCTGAATGAATAAAACAATATAAGGGTGTATCATAAACTCATTCTCAAACACTAATATGGTAGATTATTTGTTATTAAGGTGCTCATCTTTACTTGTCCAAAATAGCACATAGGTATATTGTGACACCGGTATTGGAATACACTGTGCAGTGGGTATACTTTACTATAAGGTATTGTTTAGAGTTTCAGTCATCAATTCATCATCTTAGGGTGAATCCCCCCTTGGTGTTGCAGAGCCAGAAGTGAAGGAGGTCTTACCTCAATCATTGGTCCTCAGCTGCCCAAGCTAAAGATAAGTTTTTGGTATTTTTCTCAGATTTGCGTGGAAGATTATCAAGCCTTATGTGTGATCCAGTCAGTCCAATGCTATCATTATACTGCTAAAACCTACAGATTGTTTGCAGTGACACCATTATTGGTATCAGTTTTAGAAACATAGCCATTAGCCATACCATTTATTCTGCATTCAGTTTCTTTGGATCATAACAGTTATTCAATGGATCCCTACACCAGGATTTTTCCATTTCAAACCCCAAAAGGCATCAAAACAATAGTAATGATAAACGAAAAAGGTTCCATAAAATATTACACCTGTCCAATATTTTGGAGTGATTTCAGTAAGTCGGGTGCTAATGTCATACTGCTAAAACGTGCAGATTGTTTGGAGTGAGAATGTTTTGGGTGTCAGATTTAGAAGCATAGCTGTTAGCCATACCACTACTTTGCATTAAGTTTCATCGATCACTACACCATGAGTTTTCCATTTCAAACCCCAATGTATCTTAACCCTGTTATCATGATAATAATAATAATGATACATAAAAAGGTTCCGTAAAATGTTAACTGCCTAATAAATATGTGTGATACTGTGATGAACTCCACCGTGGTTTATATTAATGTTTCTAACTTCCTTGCTGTCCCCAGTATTTTCCCACTGATTTATGGTTTTGAATTGTGTAATGGTGCAGTATAAGTGCTTTCATAGATTGAATAAAGGTATTGCTTAACACAACAGACCAATAGAATGAAAGGATATTAAATAGTGAACTACAAGTTCTCAGTTGACACAGTAGTTTATAATGCAGACCATTAACTCACAAGATGGACTATGACTTATAACTCCATTATATCAATACAGAACATAAATACCAATGCACAGGAATTGCAAGGAAATTGCAGAAATTGTTCATTAAATACTTTGTATTTTCAAATCAGACATTCATAGTCGTAGGCTCAATAAGCAATAACTTTCTTGCACCCAGTTTCTTTGGATCATATTGTTTGTAGTTATAAGTTATAACACCCTACAAATATCAAATTTTACTTGAATGAATTGCAAAGACCACATCAGGCATAAGCATGCCATTTTGGGCATTTGAATAAATGAAGAGCAGTCGAAGTTAGACCTGAAGTATTTTCAATAAAAAGAAAGGACACTGATATCCAAAAAAACAAAAGTAAATTTTACTTTATTAAATCAACATGAGTGTAACAGACATTGTGCCACAAATATGCTTAGATTTTTTGTTGATTCACAAACACGTTTTAACCATAAATATCATTGCCAAAATTTGTTTGTCAACTTCATCCTAAATGACATTGTGCCCAAGTATGCCACAATTTTTGTTCATCCAGTAAAATTTTCCAATATTGCATGTTATTGGCAGAATTTGTTAATCAATTACCAAGGGCTACTCTGTATCCTTGTCATGAAATAGAGTGAAATTTGGACAACTTTCATATATAATAGAAGGAAATTTGAATAACTTTCATCCATTAACATATTTATACTTCAACACATAAGTAGTTGATTATCATCTTTGGCTCCTTGTAAGTTCACAACATCAAACATAAAATACTTCATAAGGGATAAGGAAAGTAAACCAACATCGTTAAGAATCAATGCATTATAACAACTGTGTTATGTTTGTGTGATACAGTAAGTCCAACACTAACATTCATACTGCTAAGAGTCAAGGTGGGCATGGCAAACATGCAACAATTTTGATGAATAAGTGTATACAACCTACAACAATTTAAAAGAAGTGTGTACAACAAATTCTAAATCATAATTACGAGGATTCTGGTCCATCCACAAACTCATCATCCTCTCTCTATTTTCTTCTTCCAATAATATAAGTTTGGTAAACTAGAACACAACTTTTATCATTGTGCATCAATAATGTTTGACCCATCTCCCATTAAGAACGGTTGGCACAAAGATTTCGATGCAGCATATGGTTGAAACATTAGGACATTTAGGAATTTATTTTGAGACATATGAACATTGGTAGCGAAAAATATCATCAAACTTAAACTTGAGCATTAGGTGGTAACCAAAGTCAACGAAAATGATTATAAAATTGAAAGCAGACACACTAATATATGTAGTGATTGATAAAAAAAAAAAATGTTCAAACATCAAAGATATAATCAATGTCCCCTCTGCAAATTGTAGAAATGTCAATATCAAATTGAGCCACGTCAGATAAGAAAGTGCATGCTCTACTTGTGAGATTGAAAACAAACAATGCAATGCAATGCAAATGAGAACCAAAATTGGATAAATCAACATGCTTAAGTGAAGGAAATGACTACATAAATATAGGCTTTGGGATGCATGAGTCAAGATGACAAGTGTCTCATAGATCCTTAGTGATATAAAGGATCAACTCTTCATGCAAGAGCAATGGTGTCAAGATAACTCATCTTGATGAGGGAGATGTGGCACCTAACTGACGTTAGTCAAGGAGTTGAATGAGGCAAACATGGCATGTGCTCTCATCAATCAAGGAGATGACACATTTTCTCAAATTCCCAATTATTTCCTAATTTACATAGATAAATATTAATCACCATAGTAAACTTAATATAAGGTGTAATAAATAATTACACCAACACAAATTTTGTATAGAGACTAAACTGACTAAGATGTTCGTGTAGATAAAGTAGAGGATGTCTACAATTTCTTGTTTGAAATTTTTTGTATATATCAAACCCTAAGCACACAATTGTGATCACTTCTACTCAATTTATAAATAAACATTTAATATTTATTGCTTCTAATAAAATTGATTCAAAAATATTATAATATACTTGACTTTTTTATTAGAAATTATGTTTAGAATTATGCTTAGAGAATTTAGACTTATCTTTAGTAGCAGCTAATAAGTTAACTTAAAATTTGTAGTGAATTACAATTAATTGGATTGTCTTTGAAAGGTATCCAAAACTGTACACTAGTTATTGATAGCGATTCTAATTGTCTAACATATGATAATTTCTTGCAATATCTAGGTGAGATTTCTCTAGATCTGAATTAGGATTTTCATCCTCTAATTCAGTACTGGAATTTAGAGGGATTCCTTCCTCAAATTCCAGACCTTAACGGGTTTTGTCCTTAAGTTAGATTGAACCACAATTTCATGCTTCAAAGCAATAACAATCATGTAGTAAAAGATGTATTATGTTCATATTTTTTTGTTCTCCTTGCTTGGTCTTCCTTATATACCCTTTTTCTTTAATAGACACGATTTTTCACATGCCCTTTGACCTTTATTAAAACTTAAAATTTAATTTTTATTTTAGTTTATTATTAGTTTACTGCTCTTAAAAGAAATTGAAGAGACTTTTAGGAAGGGCCATTATAGTCCACCCTTCTCAGATTTGCTTGTCCTCAAGCAATTACAAGCTAGGATGTTCTTGAAGTTACTAGGATCCCAAATCAACCTTGGACATTTATAATTCCTAGACATTGATCCTTCTTGTGATGTGATTAGCTTCTATCGCAACACACTAATATACTTAGGAATTGCAAACTCCAAACCAAGTGATGCTTCTCTAATTGTCTTAGTTATGTCGAACTTTGTACTATAGTGATGTTCTTGAAGAGTTGTTGTTACTATATTTTCCTCAATTAGGTTGATAATATAGCTATTTAATGTCATAAGGTTGATACCATCATTTGAAATATGAGGAAAATTCATTATCAAGTATTCTTCTAGCTCATGTACTTGTATTTCCCATTAACTCCCAACAACAAAACCAAGAGTTGGAAGTTGGAAATGTCCATAAATTAAGATGTTTTTCTCTCATCCTTAGGAAGAATAAACAAAATGACATCTTGCAATAGCTTTTTTTGAAACCAAGTAAAGGAAGCATCAGCTTGAAGATCAAGATCAATTTCCTTTTTGGCATCAATTGCATTGCAAAAAAATGATTGAGTTGACCCAATCTTCACACATATCTCTCTTTGAATCAAAGAAAGAAAATGACCTTTACCTATATTAAGATGAGGATTAAAGGAATGAAACACATCTATGACCTAAATTTAATGTTCTTTTCCAAAATGATTTTATCTTTTTGGTCCACTTTTGAGGTTCTCATACTGACCCCAATCAAAGGTTTTCTAGAAATATCACTTATTTTTTCTCTCATTTCATTAGATAACTCGAGATTCATGGGGTGGTCATCATAAAATTTGTTGCTTGTTCTAGCAATCTCATTTGTTGCATTCTCAAATTCTAGATATTCCTCTTAAAAATTGTCACCATGAGTTTCAAAAGTAGAACCATCGTTTCCACCAGCTAAAGTATGGATGTCCTAACCTCCATGAAATTTAGAATCTATACTAAACTCAAATAGAGATTTGTCTATTGGGTTGTCAACATCTATTTGAATATTGAATTGTATTGGAAAATTTAATTTGAACTTTCCCTGCTACTATCATCCTTGCATTTTGTGGATAAGCTTGTTATTATAATCATAATCAAATCCATCAAATATACTTCTTGCAATACGAACCAACTCCTCTTTTATCACTTATTTGGGACCAACATTGGATTCAATAACTAAAAAAGTTGGCGAATAGTGCCAACCTAAATATGACAGTTTAGGTTGCCATCTCCAGAGCAAGAAGAATCAACCTTGCCATAGTTATTGCTATCAAGCTCAATAATTTCATTACTTGATTTTCCATGAGCACCTTGATCATCCTCCTAGCCAACAAATTATTTTTTCTGACCATTAGTATGTTTTTGGAAGTCATTTAAGAGTAATCTAAATTAGAATTTGATTCCTGGTCATTTATTACATCAATTATGTAATGCAAATTTTGAATTTGGTTTCCTTTGGTGACCCTTGGTTTAGACTTTTGTTCTTCTCTACAATTGAAAGTGTGATGTAGAGGTCTATCATCGAATCCAAAAAATGTTCATTGTGTTATATTGCTCTAATTTATGGAAGCATTTATATTATCCTGCTTCATGCTGACCATTGACTTAACGTGTCTATCATTGTATCAATATTCTTTTCAAACTTATTTGAAAGAACTATCCCCAAGGGAGTTTTTCTCTCTTTATTTGCTATATTCACTTGTTTTTATCACTCATATCGAATACATTTTCTCATCATAGGGTTAACTTATCTTTAGCAATGGCTAATAACTTTTAATCTGCAGTGAATTACAATTGATTGGAATGTCTTTGAAAAGACTCCAAAACTATACACTAGTTATTGGTGGCAGTTCTAACTATCTAACACATGAAAATTCCATGTAATCTTTGAGTGAGATTGCCTCAGATCTGAATCAGTAGTTTCCGTCCTCTAACTCAATAATGAAGTTTAGAGGGATGCCAACCTCTATTCCAAACATTAATGGGTTTAATCCTTAATTCAGATTGAATTGCATTTCCATGTTGAAAAGAAGTAATAAGTAGATAATAAAAGGCGTTTTCCTTTCATTTTTATTTTCTTTCTTGCTTGGTCTTCCTTATATACCTTTTTCTTTTAATGGACATAACTTTTCACATGCTCCTTGATATTTATTAACACTTGAACTTTAATTTTAATCTTAGTTTATAATTGTTTTACCCTTCATAAAAGAAATCGTAGGGACTTTAGGAGGGAGCGCTACAATGTCCTCCCAGGAAATTTATGCATATTTCAAAGCACTGAAAGTGCCTAGTAGCTCCATTCGTTATTCATATCCATAATGGTAAAAAGAATCATCCTCTGTATCTTCATAGACTTTCAATCACAAAGTAGGATCAAACACAATCATAGTCGATCTCTAGTAACAGTGGCATCTCCATTCTTCATTGTTTCAGATCTATAATTTTAGAAAGACCTATCCTATGAGTCCATCATAGTTGAGCTCTAACAAAAGCAACGAAAGCTCCATCATAGTTGATGTCGGAAAACACTTCCTGTTTTCAGATCTACAATGCTAAAAAGAACAATCCTATATCTTCACAGAATTTCAATTAAAATGTGGAATAAAGGACATTGGCAGTTCCACAGAAAGAGAAATTCCTAAAATTCTTCATTGTATCAGATCCATAATTTTAGAAAGAACTATCCTATGTATTCATCATAGTTGATCTCTAAAGACAGTGCACCTTAATTGAAGATAGTAATGAAAACAACAAAAACTCCATCATAGTCAATCTTGGGAAATAGGTTGCAGTTTTCATCATCAAAGACCAACAAGAGATGCCATAGCAAGAGATGGCAACGCCGGATTATACATACATTTAATGTGTAGCCTAAACAGGAAATTCATAAAAATTACATGTTCTTATACTTTTTGTGTAGTTTCTTCTGTTTATCTGTATATTATTTATAAGAAATAAAATACAATTTATGACAAATTAAATTACACAGGGAGCTCATACCGGATTATAAATACATTTAATGTGTAGATTGAACAAGAAATTCACTAAGATTATATGAAGCAAATAATTGAAGAAGATGATAGTTCTTGTACTTTTTTGTGTAGTTTTTGTCTATTTATCTATATATATTGTTTATAAGAAATAATATACAACTTATGAGAAATTAAATTAAATCGGGAGCTTGTAACCACAATGCAATCCTTGCAAATATAATGAGAAGTTGGGAACAGATGTTTGTGATGCACAAATAATGATGCACTTACCTACAAAATAGCTAAGGTGAAAAACTTTGACAAGAATGCAATGGACAATTAAAAAATAAGAATAAATTAATAAGATAAACAATGGCATATAAAACATAATTTTTTAGACTGATAAGATAATAATAAAATACCTTAACTGAACAACCATTGTTTTATTTTTACTTTTGTTGAAGACCAGTGCCATCAGCATTACCATGAAGCCCTAAAACACAGAGTGCAGCAGCACAATAGGAATTTATTGAGCAGTGTGATGAATCTGACTTGATAAAAATAAATGAATGAAATAAATATTTGACCAAATAATACAAAAAACCTCTAGTAATGATGAGCCAACCCAAATATTTCATCCTGCCCCAGACCTTTACAGAAAGAAAGGGGCAAGAGATAGGCAGATACATGAGGATGACAGCAGCAAAACCCTATAAGTGAATTTTCACAAACTTTCACTAACTGCAATAGAATGCATATGATTCAATTTGATAGAAGCATGGCAGGTTTATCCTGGTCATGAATTTCCTTCTACATACTGCAACAGGAAACATCTGATTCTATATGCATATGACTCAGGGCGATGGTACAATCCCAGAGATAAAGATTTTCATCCTGATCAAAACCATACAGATTGGATCCATTTCCATGGCAAGAAGCAGCAGCGGGATGTTCTCCTATTTATAATTCAGAAATTCAAATTATTAAAAAACCATTGGTATAACCATTTTGAGCTAAACAAATAGTATCTAGGGTTTAAGGTTTATCCTCCTCTCAATTCTGGGGTGGACAAATGATATGTTTATTCATCTAGGCACAACATTTTAGGAACGAAAACACATCTGGCAGATATAGCTTTAGTTCTGGGGAGGCCACAACGTTATCAGCACATAAAGATCTTTGCAGTTTCTTCTTTTCTCTGAGAGCACCTCTTTCCTGCCATCACGAAACAAAAGAAACTTTTTCAAATATGCAAAAATAGGTCAATTGCAGGGACTTATTGTTGGTAAATCCAATAAACTATTTGGCTATAAAGAGATGAATTACCGAGGTTCTGAACTGAAAAGGTTGCCTTGGTGTTGTTGTTGACTTTCTGCTTTGGCTAGAAGAAGATGAAGTCTGGGGCAATCTACAAACCTGTTGACGAGATGGGGGGCAAGATTGTAGCTGCAAAAGCTAGTCAGTCACTTGCTTTGTTGGTCACTGAACTAAGAATACCCCATTCTACTATGCATCTAACAACATACCAGAACAAAAATTTGCTGTGCTTCACTAAACAAAAATGACCAGCACATTAAAATCTTTAGATACCCCATTGAAAACTATGGAGTGCGTAAGTGGACAGGGGCCAATATTAAGCATTATTCCTTTTGGATAGACCAAACAGTACATAAGCAATGTGTTTGTGGGGAAGGGTCAAGGCTAATTCTCTATTGTTCGGTTATGATGGCACCTATTGATTCTATTTAAAATTTAGGTTAGTCTACCAGATTAGAGTATTATTGTATATATTTGAATGATACGGCGGGACATGAAAGGGCATTACCTTCTGGCCTGCATTCCAGCTATACTTATTTGTGGGATGCCTTTGTTCCACACCATCAGTTCTTCTGAATTCAGAGAGGCGGCATATCATGTAAAGAAGATCTAAAGCTAAAAATAACATAGAACAACATGAGAATTTGGAATGGGAGACTTACTTCTTTTTCCAGCTACTTGGGTTGAATATCTTTGCACGAGATGACTTCTTATGTGGTTCCGTGAACCCTTTCTCCAGATGTTTTGAACTTTCTTTACATTTCTCAAGTTGTCGATCTCCTGAATGTGCATTATTTTCCTGTTCATGGGAATGAATGGGTCCAGAGGATAACTCAAGGAAAGGATCGCCGGAATGTTTTATGTTCTCAACTTTCTCTAAATAATCATGTCCATGCTCATGAAGAGCACTCAAGTTTGTCAGCATATTTCCCGATGTATCACTTAACATATTTTCAGTATGGGATGAAAAATCTTCCTCATTAAGTTTTGGCTGTTTGGATGATGACAAATTGTCCTTCTTTACACCAGATTTTGAACAACTTTTTGCAGCATCTTTTTTATTGTTTCTCAATTGAAGCCCCCCTATTTCTATTGGTCCTGACTTACTGCACTTATCAGGATCATCAATGATGCTATTTTTCATGACTTGTTGATCCTTGGAGCCACTTAGACTGGATCGTTCATCTGAACAGTTAATCTTGTCATCTTGATTCTGTTTGCCTTTCTCCTCACTGGCTTCATCACTATCATGTTTAAAGGCCATGTTGGACTGTTTGGCAGAATCTTTCTGACCTCCATACAATG
Source organism: Sequoia sempervirens (assembly GCA_007258455.2). NCBI lineage: Eukaryota > Viridiplantae > Streptophyta > Pinopsida > Cupressales > Cupressaceae > Sequoia > Sequoia sempervirens. Next base: position 35,228 of record VDFB02374171.1, read on the forward strand.
CAACTTTCTTGACTTTAGAGCAAAACTCTGAAAGATGTGTCAAGAAATCTTTCCTTAGGGTTTTACCAAAGAGGTAACCTGCTGAAAAAGTGTCCTTAATTGCTGAACAAGATTTCAGAGATGAACTTTGATTATCACTCGTAGAAGTTTTCTTGGATGTTAGTTTAGTGATCTGGGTAGGGCTTCTAACCCCTTTCTTCTCACTGCTTTCAGGGGTTTTTACTGGAGTAGTAGTATTATAAACTATTTTCTTTTCAGTCCTTTTCTTCTCACTGTTTGCTATAGAAGAAGAACTTCGTGGATGATTAGGATTATAATTTTCAGTACCTGGAAGGTATTTCCCTGTTCTGAAAGCATGTTTGTTTCTATCTGCAGGTGATGGCTTCTTTAAATTCTTTGATGCATTTTCGTTTTCCTTCAATTCGTACAAAGAAGTTTCTGAAGTCAACAGCGGAACCCTGGTTTTCTTGCAATACAGTGTACTACAACAGTAATGAAATAGGTTCAACTTCCCAACATATCAATTAATTGGATGATACAGAAAAGATAGTGAAAGATTTGAATGATCAATATGATAAAAGAAATACACACCTTGCAGTCCTGTCCCCTAGTGGCGTATTGCTGGAAATGCTTGCCGCTGATGTAGACCTAACAGATCTAGGCTGTTTTACCTGCTACACATTAGGATCTTGTTAATGAGTTAAGATGATACTGTAAAAAGTCAATTCCAAATACAGAAATACTAACTCTGAACTGAAAAGAAAAATCAAAACCTTTGGCAACTCAAATAATGGAGCATCCAACAAGCTGGCTGAAATCCTCGGATGATTACAATCTGCAATACAAATTTTCATTCCCATCACACTACATCACAAAATTCTTCAATTGCATACATAACTCTCCGAAAGCATAAGGCTATAGGAAAAATGCAACAAAATCCTTTTGTGAACAAATCCTGGCAGATAAAATTCTTATGTTCATTTGAAAAAATAAAAGCTAACAACACATTGGCTTGAAGATGTGTCAAGAAATTTTTCCTTAGGGTTTTACCAAAGAGGTAACCTGCTGAAAAAGTGTCCTTAATTGCTGAACGAGATTTCAGACATGAACTTTGATGATCACTTGTAGAAGTTTTCTTGGATGTTAGTTTAGTGATCCGAGTAGGGATTCTAACCCCTTCCTTCTCAATGCTTTCAGAGGTTTTTATTGGAGTAGTAGTATTATAAACTATTTGCTTTTTAGTCCTTTTCTTCTCACTGCTTGCTACAGAAGAAGAACTTCGTGGATGATTAGGATTATCATTATCAGCACCTGGAAGGTATTTCCCTGTTCTGAATGCATGTTTGTTTCTATCTACAGGTGATGGGTTCTTTAAATTCCTTGATGCATTTTCCTTTGCCTTCAATTCGTACAAAGAAGTTTCTGAAGTCAACAGTGGACCCCTGGTTTTCTTGCAATCCAGTGTACTACAACAGTAAAGAAATAGGTTCAACTTCCGAATATATCAATTAATTGGATGATACAGAAAAGATAGAGAAAGATTTGAATGATCAATATGATAAAAGAAATACACACCTTGCAGTCCTGTCCCCTAGTGGTGTATTGCTGGAAATGCTTGCCGCTGATGTAGACCTAACAGATCTGGGCTGTTTTACCTGCTACATGTTAGGATCTTGTTAATGAGCTAAGATGATACTGTAAAAAGTCAATTCCAAATACAGAAATACTAACTCAACTGAAAAGAAAAATCAAAACCTTTGGCGACTCAAATAATGGATCATCCAACAAGCTGGCTGCAGTCCTTGGATGATTACAATCTGCAATACAAATTTTCATTCCCATCACACTCCATCACAAAATTCTTCAATCGCATACATAACTCTCCCAAAGCATGAGGCCATAGGAACAATGTAACAAAATCTTTTTGTGAAAAAATCCTAGCAGATAAAATCCTTATGTTTATTTGAAAAAATAAAAGCCAACAACACATTGGCTCGAAGATCTTATAATCGAAGGCTATGTCTCAAAATTTGCGCATATCCTCACCATCATTGTGCAGTGGCTATGCACCACCATCGACACACGCCAACAGACACCATATGTGTGTTCAAATCCTATTAAAATGACTAGACACAACTTAACAGTACGGACTAAAGTGAAGATTTCAATAACATCCTGGCTATGCAACTTACAACCCGTCTCAAATCTTTCAAGCATATATCAAACAATGAAATCCAAACATTCATGCAACTTACTGCAATGACTTTGTACCTTGCAAGGATAAGACTATTAGAAAAATCACATCCAATTTCCAATCCTCGTTTGCTACCAGATAAACACATAATGCTTGTCCTAAGCAAGTTCACCAAACTCTCTCAAAATGGCTATTCAACTTGCAAGTATAAGATGTCAACATCATGGATCAATCGTGGAGATTTTAATGCCCTTCAAGGCTATGCAATTCATAGGCTATCTCAAATTTCATATACAAAAACCCTGTGCAATGGCTATGCACCAGCATATTCATACACCATCAGAAGCCATTATGCTCAAATCCTTTGACTAAACAAATAAAAGACTTAATATATTAAAGATTTGAGATTTTCACAGGCAAACAAAATATCATGTGTCTGAAATGTCTGATTCCAGTGGTTCATGACTCCTTCCAGACCCCTCTTCACACAAATGTGAAGATCTCAATAATCTACAAGGTTATGAAACTCACAACCCATCTGAACATTTTTGTGCACATACCAAACCCAAGTCACTGCCATGACTTTCCACCTCGCATAGGATAAAACACGGGGGCAATTTAGTGTAAGACTGCCAAACATGAAAAGGGTAATATAAGAAAATTTTCTTCATCTACGTAGCTTGTCTGGACTTGGTTCAACCAATAATTGTTTTAGCAGAATCAAGCCTAATTATGAATCACACTTCTAGATACCATCAGATAAACGATACCCTGCCTCTAAAATCTCAAACCATGTTTTTCATTAATGGACAGAATTACCTCTTTCTTATGAACGCATTGAAATATTACCATCAGAACCAAAAAGTTGAGACGGTCATCAAATAACTTCAGGAATTTCTACCAAATTGTAATCACAATGAAACCAATACATGCTCAAGAATACTCTCTTGTTATACTCTCTTGTTATCTGTCTCCTGATAATGGATAATTGAGTATGATTCAAAATATTGATTAAAAACTCTACATGATCAAATCTAGAAATATCATTACACAACAGCATGGACTGTAGAAATAAAGTTATGAGTCCTAAGACCATGCAAGGCTATCCCATTTGACTTTTCATGCACAAAAGTTCAAATGCATGGCTTAAAAACTAAAAACACTGAAGACCTTTTATTACATAGATTGGATAATTGAGTATGATTCAAAATATTGATTAAAAACTCTACATGATCAAATCTAGAAATATCATTACACAACAGCATGGACTGTAGAAATAAAGTTATGAGTCCTAGACCATGCAAGGCTATCCCATTTGACCTTTCATGCACAAAAGTTCAAATGCATGGCTTAAAAACTAAAAACACTGAAGACCTTTTATTACATAGATTGAAAAAGCATACCAGGCTTGCAGAACCAGGCATCATCGTCCACAGGTTCCTCCAGTGCTAAGAAGTCCAACCATTTGGGTGCCCGAATATCTTCATAAAACTCATCCCTCACAAATCTGCTGTCAATGTTCTTCCAATCTATATTTAAAACATCCATTCTTACAAGCAAAACAAATCACCACAACAACAACAACAATAACAAAAACATAAAAGGAAACAGTAAGTACTGCAGAAGCAATGTGAAATTTAACAAGAAAGGACCCAGGAAACAGAGAAAAAGAATCCTCGAATCCTGGTAAAAGCTCTTTCAAGAAAATCCTGCACGCCATTGAAGTATTTAAACTTCAATCAACCGGGTCGATTCTGAGTAAGTAAGATTTATCATAAATGAATAAATCTTCTGTAAATATTCTTAGCAATTGTTGGAATGACAGTAGGATACGAGGTTATACTACAACGGTCAAAATAGTTAATGTTGAGGGCGCCTAAATTAAATGCTAATACCTTTTAATGCCGGATTTGTACATGGCCATGTTAATGCAGATTGCTATACAGATATCCAGCCGGTTCTGCAAGCGCTGCCAAGGTAAATACTGGAGGTCCCAGATTTCACAATACTCTATAATCCACATCTGCTCACATCTCCCTCTCCATCCAGACATTGGAACTTCTGTGTTCCGTGAGACCACATTTTCATTAGGTCATTTGTCCGATGGCTCTCATGCCTCGGGCATTTCTGCCTGGGTTGCTGCAACAACAACAATTTATTCTTCTTTGATGGATGTCCATACCCTGTTCCATAGACACCCATACTGTTCTAAAGAATACATGAGAGAATGAATATTGAACTATGAAAGTGGCGAGTTTGACAGATTTATATTACTATTGATAAGAATTTTTAACATTTTTTTAAAATGTCAATTGGTATATATATTTTTAATTTGTTTATAATCGTTTAGGTTTTGGTTTTTTTCTTTAAATATATATGAGAAAATTAATAAATTATATATTATTTTTTAGTTATATTTTAATTTTAATAATCAAAGTTATATAAGCTTGCAATTTCATAAACAAAATAATTATTGTATTTTTGTCTTATATTTTGTTTTTCTATGGTTTTCAACACCATGTTTAATTTATATCTATCATTAATCTTTTATCAATGTCTTTCATTTTTAATGTATATTACAATTCATATATATTTTTGAGCTACACCTAGGCCCATCAACCTCTCTCTAGTTATTCACCCATGGGTCCTCAACAATCATTCTTGAAATTACTCTTATTTTTCTCTATTTTTTCATCCTTCCTTTTAATTACAAATATGGACTCTACTAATGTATTAGACATTTTGATCATTGTTGAGTATTTAACTCAAGATGGTTTGGGATCTCCATTTAAGAGAAAACATTTGAAGTGTGGATCAAACTTAAAACAATCCTCTTCATCACACAGTGTAGGGCCATGTGCCTAGTTCTAAAAGTCATTCAATTATATAACCATGGTATTTCCTTGTAACTTTTGTACTTGTCTTGGTGAAACTATCATTATATTATAATGTATGAATAAGTGGCATACTATTATATTAAGTTTGGCTCATTGCCATATCCTTACATATCTCGATTACCTTTTGTTTACATCAATCTCTAAAAAGTCATCATTTAGTCATCATTATTATACTCACACTCACACTTGTATACGCTCATCTACTATGTCAAATTTACCATTTTAGCCCTAAGGTTCATTTCTAGGTGGCTTATCATTGACATAGTTCAAACCCAAGGCATGTGAGAGAAAATCAAATTATTCAAATTAAATCTTAACATTCTTAGCCATTTCTACTAGTTCTTATGAGTTAGCTTAATACGCATTCATGTGACATGATATCTCATGTTATTTAAAAAAATTAATGTGTAATTAATTTGAACATATGATTATAAGGAGAAAATAATTAGTACACTTTTTTTAAGGGAAACAAAGAATTAGATTTGCATAATTGTATAGGTCATCTATATGTTTGCATATGTTGTCTTCAATACAATTCATTTTTGTTAATTCAACATAGCAAATGGGTTTGACTTGTTTCCCAAACCTATATTTTAGTAACTCCTAAATATCAATAAGACCTTATGCTTGAAGACATTAAAGGATTGACCAACGGACAAGAAACACATTTTATAAAAAAAATTCTCTACATTTTAGGCTCTACAAAACCTAAGTGATTTCCCCTCTTTCACATAATCAAAAATATTCAACATAATCATTAAATATCTCACACTTTTGACAAGGATTTGTGAATTAGGTCATGAAAGCATGTAAATTAGTAATCATATAGATCCAAGTATGAGGAGACAAAAAAATATGATTAAGTTATAACTGGCTTAAGATTTAACTTTTTTAAGAAATTGTGATGTTCGAAGGAATGTTTTGAAATCAAACTAGTGCCTATTTAGGGCTACAAAGTTACAAAATAATGCATTATAAATTAATACCATCTAAACACATTTTGATGGCCAATTAGTCATTATGAATTTATAATAATGTGACCTACTAAAGGATAACAATGTGTTCCTTGGAGTATATTGCATGGCAGTGGAGTGCGTATGAATTTTTATATCTTATTTGAGGCAAATGGTAGGCCACATTATATGGGAATTGTTTCCATTATGTATCGATACCATATGTTCCATTTCTTAGTGATAAGACTTATGTCCATGTGTCTACTACTGTGCAAACTACAATTTTAAGGATGATAGGTTGAACTCTATAACTTATAACAGTTTGTTTTGGTTTAACAAATCCTTATTTGAGACCACCATTTTATGGTGGTATAGATCATGTAAGACTCCAACTTGCTAAGTGCATGGAAATGGTGGACAAAAAAAATGGCCACTAAGAATTTTGAAGGTGATTAAACATAGTGTACTTTCTTCTTAAAAGTATAATTTTGCAAGCATGTTAAATGGCTCAATAAGCTCGATCCATAACAAAAACACATTATAATATATGCATGTTATGCACA
>VDFB02374172.1:0-11244 GCA_007258455.2 Sequoia sempervirens
CCAATTATTCAATAAATTAAAAAACATAAATCAACCATATTAAATTATTAATCACTAAATCAAATTCAAATTTCAATGCATTGAGGGAAGTACAATTACCTCCAGAGGAAACTAGGAAATTAAACAGCGCCCTGGCCTTCTCCCTGCTCGGTCCAACCATCGGTCGCGGTAGGGTGCAGCCAATCATGCTCCACTGCTTGCGTTGCTCCTGTAATTGTGCTTTCACATCTGCCACCTTTTGAGTCAAAAGTGGGCCCTTTAATTCATCTTCACTAGGGGCTTTGAACCACGCCCCACATATAGTTATCGCATCAACCATGTTTTGCCAGAAAGGTGACCTATAACATGTCATAACTAAATTGATAAGTTACATAAGTATTGTAAAATTTGAATTCGATAATGAGATAATGAGATACATCTAGATTCTAAAATTTAAATATAAATTCTAAAACAATTAAACGAAAAAAAATTACCTGGCTACATGGAAGGGAATGGTGCAGTAGTACCAAAAGTCTGCAATTGCCTTTTTGGCTGCATCATGTGCGTCCTTGTTCCAACCCATGCTCTCAAGCGACGGTTGGGAACCAGGGGTAGTGCGTGGTACAAAATATGAGTCCACCCTAGATTGACGAACTCTAGGGCCAATGCTAGCACTGCCACTACCACTAGCAGTAGCAGCGCCACCAGCACTAGGAGTACGCATAGGCAATGCTGATGCAGAAACAGAAGCACTACCACAAGCACTAGCACTAGGACGGTATGGAGGCATGGAAGAAGCATCTCCAACAGCACCAAGTCCTTGTCCAACTCCAACACTCAGCAACTCCTGCTTCTGTTTCTTTTTCATTTCTTTTTGCATTTCAAATGTTTCTAATTGCACCTGCACTTCACGAACAACCTCAATAGGTGCTACAGGGCAACCCACTGCATCATGGGCGGGTATGCGTGCAAGATGATATTTTAATCGATTTATGCCTCCATGATATATTGTTTTGCAATAGAAACATTTGGCGTCTCCTTTTTTCATTCCGGGAAAGATTTCAACATGTTTCCAAGCAGGGTCTTTTCTGACTGGGGTATGAGACATTGTGAAAATAATATGGTATGATTTGCAAATGAATGTGGCTGCACAAAATAGGGTTTCTAAAATTATTTAAGTTGCAAGTAGGGTTTGTAAAAAAAATATGCAAACTCAAAAGAATAGTGATTTTACAAATTACAATCAATTATTTGTTAAAAAAACACAAAAAAATCAATTAAAATTGAACATACCTCTTAGATTTAACTTGGAATGCAATACAAACTCCTCCCAATCACTAGTAATGAGCTCTCAAAGCACCTCCTTGCTGGTTTGAAGCTCCCCAAATGATATATGCCCCTGGATTTGTCTTCAACAAGTTGCTGGTTGCCCTCTCTTCTCCTCCTATTTTTCTTCACAACTCTCTCTTCTCCTTCTATTTTGCCAAATGAATGAAATGAGGGCCCTTTTAGGGCGAAATAGAAGATATAAGTCAAAAAACGAAATAAAAAAATGTTGTGTTTTAATTGTTTTTTGGCCTTTTTGGCCACTACTGCAGCCGCATCCTGATCCGGAGGTTCACCTTGCGCATCGGCCAGCGCTGGTAGCGTCCGTGTGCCAGGCCAGCGGCAGCGCCCAGCGTCCAGCGCCAGGGGAACCCTTAGCCAGGGCAGCTCGTGTAGGCTAGCGTCCAGAGGGACTGCATGGCGGAGTCTGATACTATATTACATATATATTTTAGTGGGAACTCGGTTCGCTAATGATTTTGGTTAAGTTCATGTTGCATGTCAGAGTCAATTCAAATGCAATCTGCGGCACCCAATCAACATGAGGAAACAAGAAAACAAGACTGACTCGAAGTCCCAACTTGATTAACCACAGTGGCTCTGATTTTAAAGGCCAATTCATTATTTAAAATTAATATTTTGGTGGCTGTTGTGAGGAAAGGACCAAGGGCATGCAATCTCTGATTACCTTTGAGGAGAATGGACAATAGTTCGCCTACTACACTTACAGGACTATTTGGATCCAATGAATTCATATATAGTCAGCATCCCCTGCTCAGAAAATTTAGTAAGTCTTCTAAAGGGGACTGCTGTGGAAGTCAGTCTATATCCCATAATTGACATGTTGGGAAAAGGGATGATCCCCTGGATAAAATTGGTGCAATAGATGTCCTTATTTTTATAAATTTACACTAGAGTTAAGCCAAGCTTGCAAGGAGCGGCAATTGCTACTGCTTTCATGCTACTATGGAAGGGGTTACCAATCTTATTCTTAGTGCAGGGGCGGTCCCATGAAAGCTGTCCTTAGTACTCATAAAATCACATTTCTTTGGGTATTGTCCCATGGAGGTGAGCTTTTTAAGGAGAGGAAGTTTGTCTGTTCTTTGAGAATTCTTTTCACGATTAGGGGTTTAAATTCCGATGGTAATACAGTTCAAATTAAGATAAATCAGCCCACCTTTATGTATGCAGCGTGCAAATCAATTTAACGAGTTCAACTATTAAGTGGGACTGTGGGATAGCCAATAGAATTTCTCCTTAAACCCTTCACCACACATTAATGCATACAATTTACTGCAGTTTTTATTTAATCTTCTAACTTTGTGAACCAGTTTGCTTGAAAAGACTCCTACATCCTGACGAGAAAATATCTTAGCCGAAAAACCAGGTTACCTTCACAGCTAAGCAAGGATACCTGTAATTATGAGGGCCAAGCAATTTAACTGGAAAACATAAGAAATTTAACGGGCACGTACTTTAAAATGCTAAACAAATTAGCAAATTTTTACCTAATAAAAGAAGAAAGATTAAAGTGACAAATGCATACCATAATTCTGCATCGCAATACCACAACCGAGAGAATGGAGGAAGGGGTCTCCTACAGGCGATGCACCAATTCTTCAACATCTTCAACCAACTTCCCAGGGAAAGCAGAAGGTCAATAAAAATGTTATCAGACCCAATTTTTGTGTTATGCATAAATTCCTTCACAAACTGGGGAACCAAAACATGAGGCCCATATGGGCGCATACTTGCATTACAACTTTCAACAATGGCATGTTTAACCCTTTCATCCATTCCATACATCAAATTTTCCAAGGAATCCCCAGTTTGCAAAATAATTGGGCTATGTTTTACAAAAACATCAACAGACCCTAAATAAGTAGCTTCCTTTTCATACAGTTTACCACTGTCAAATGTTAGGTGAAGGTTGAGGGGATGATCAAAGCAGAATCCTAGGGCTTTGGTAACATGGTCTGGAGACATTATCCCCTTAATCTCCATTTGCAGCTCAACAGCTTCTAATGCAGGGTTCAGATTAACAGAACACCGTGGTAGTATTCCATTTGGCTTTGAGTACTCAATTGCTTCAGACATCGCCATCTCGCATTGCATTCTGGCATTTTCAACCAACCTGTACAAATATGATTCTTCTAAGGGCTGATGTACCTGCTCAACACCCAGTTTTTGCCTTTTAGTCCTGCCAAAAACTTGGACTATGATGTCTAAGACTTTGTTGATACAATCTGGAGTAATTCTCACACGTTCAAGCTTCTCGTTGAGAGCTTGAAGGTTATTCATCAAGGTCTCATCATAGTCTTCTTCTATAGATAGAGCTACAAAAACACTGTCAGAATTGGCATTTCCTGAACATGCTGTACCTTCAAAAATAGAGACAGAGGGCATTGTCACTTGGATTCTATACCCTCCCACCTTAACATTTACGAAATCTTTGTGAAAATCTTTTATTTTCAGTCCAAGTTTTACTGCAGTGTTCCTGTTTTTGGTCATCCATGCATTGATTTTTTCTTCCATATTAGAACTTTGACAACTGTAACACTCAAGAAACTCAAAATTCACGACGCAGGTGGAGAACAAAAGCTTCTTCCTTAATCTTGCTCAGTCTGAGAGCCGCTCTCTCATCAAGTGCTGTTGCTTTGAAGTAATTTGGCTTCCGGGCTAGACATAGTGATGTGAAATTGGGTTACACTTCTCCGGTAAATAAAGCCATTTACAGATGTACAAGGGAGGAGACCGGTATATAATAATTGAAGGGAAATTTCCTGGTAATTGTCACTAAAATGGGCTTGTTATAAAGTTACTTTCTTGGCTACGAAGCTTTCTGCTTATAAAGGTACCTACTTTTAAGTGCAGAATTTTAGTTATTCTTAAATTAGTGAAACTTGTATATTTATGTCAATTTTTAGTTTAATTAAATTATATAATGACACTTCATATTAAGTTTGACTTCTTTTCTATTTTTTATTTGATTTATTAGCTGATAGGCTACATATAGTGTGAGATTTGAGTCTTAAACAAGTCGTGCCTGCAAATCATGCTGAGTTGTGGAAAACAAGTTTAAGCTACCGGTTAATGGTAAACCAGCGATCGTTTAAGGGTAAAAGCCTCCAAAATCCTACTTATCACATAAAATTGAGATAAATATTGATTTTGACCACTGGATGGGAACATTCTATTTCCATTTGTATTTGTAGTGTTTTTTTGTCAATTTGATGGCAACTTTCTTTTTTCATTTGCATTGCTTTATGTTTTAAATTTATATGCAAATATTTCATAATCAAATAATACTTAATTTTTGTAAGGAAAATATCTAGATTTGTCTAAGCTTATTTCATTCCATTATTTAACACCTTTCTTTTTTCATTTGCATTACTTTATGTGTTAAATCTATATACAAATATTTCATAATTTTAGATAATACTTAATTTCTGAAAAAGTCTAGATTTGTTTAAGTTTATTTCATTTCATTATTTAGCACTTATTATTAATTGTTTAATCCATGTGCAAACACATACTCTCTAACATATTAACATACATATAGTTTTCTATCAACATAATCCTTGAACCTCTTTTAGGTGCAAGTGCTAGTATTTAATTATTTGTTCTTATTTTCATACATTCCACCTCTCCTTATTCCTTGTTTCCACACGTTCATCCCTTTAGAGCTCTAAATACCTACATCTTTGATCCACATCTCAAGATTTTAGAATTCCTTATATTAGGTTAATCTTGTGGATAGTGGGAGTAATCCATTGACCTACAAAAGTGACCCTAAATTTGCAAATATTCAAATGCTAATTTTGAGTTGACTCCCACATTTTACTAGCCATTAGAATTGACTTAACATGTTTGCATGAGCAGTTGTTATGTCTTTGTATTTAAAGACATCTGTTTGTGCATTTAAACATAAGAAGGTTGTCACTTGGAGAAAACCATTTGCATCATTTAGAAGAACACTTCAATGGGAACACTAAAAGTAACCCGCCACATCAAAATCAACATTTAGTTATGTTGTATGTTTGAGAGTGTTGCTTTCAAGCATTAGTCCAAGGTTGTAAAGCTAATTCAATCAAGGGTTGACCTAGGAGAACCTAGTGACTTGGCAATTTCCTCAAAGGTGAAGATGCCACAATCCTTACTCATTAGCTTAGTTTAGCTTTCAAGGTGAAATTAGTTTCGAGAGAACACAACAAATAGGTCAAAAAGATCAAATCTATGTATGCAAGATGAATGTTGCAATCTATGGAATTAACATTCAAGGAATTCATAGTTTATTCTATTTCTAAAGCATTTAGTAGCTTGGCATCATCATTATACCTTTAGGAATGGAAATCAGTGTTGCATCCAAAAATTATTGTTGTTTTCAAATCTAAGTGGTTCCATCTTTCACATTTAATTTCCTAGATTAGTACTTTCAAATTAAACAATTATTCCACGTCTTAGCTATTTTGTTTAATCTAGGTTGATGTATGCTTATTATTTGTGTTTACTTTAATTAGCCTACATTAGCTTAAGGAAAGGTGCATTTTCCCTCATTTTTATGAACTCATCCAGTCCTACACAACCTTGTTTCCCCTTAGGCTTACCTATCTATATAGGTCTTTAACTTTGATATGAATTTGATACTATCATTCATTTCTATATTTTTAGGGTTTGATATATGTGTGTTTATATCTTTTGCTTAAGGTTTGGATATACATAGTGATATACATATTTTATCTAATCATTCCACCCTTGGATAGTCTAGCATTATGACTCTTTCTAGATCATCTTCCTTGGATAATATATATATAATTTTGACCTTTTTATCATTTCTACACATGATCCATCCATCCTTGAGGCTCTTGTGACTTTCTATGCTATAAATATGGGTGTGATCTATATGGAGACAATGTTTCATCATTTCTACCCTCTCCCTCCTTCATAGAACTGGTTAGTGCTTCTTCATTCCATTTAGATACACTTACTTCACTTACCTTCTTTAGATAGTGAGAGATTGGATGCGCCTTTACCTACTAGTGATATACTTATGTGTGATAGATGACAACATTACACCTTGTGATGATAATTCTTTCACATCTCATGATAGTGTTACGTCTTAATAACTATGTCCTTTAGATGACTTACCTTATATTATACATGTTGATGTGATTCATGATCATCATTCTTCTACCTCATGGTTTCTTTATTGATACATATACTTTCTATTATGATTTTTTATCTCATGATAACACTCTTTTAGCTTCTCATATGAATATTTGTGATACCGTCATGACTATTTACTCTTTCCACAATGGTATTATTGTTCTGAAAGTGAAGAGTTATAACATGATGATTGTGATGGTTCTAAAGATGTTTATTTTAATGTCAAAAATTGCATAGCATATATCTTTAACATTACAATTTTAGTTTTAATTCCCATAGAATATTTTATGATCCATTTTAGCCTAATTTCTAAGAATTTTTCCATCAGTTGCCATAATTCATTTTGAATTTACTTTAACTAGTTTTCTACAATTTTTTCTATGTTGAGAACCTTATCCATTCTACAAATGTTATCTTGGTTCCCCTAATTTCCTCTAAAATGGATAAGCATCATGTGTGTTTTAACCAACCCTATCAAATACATTTTCAATTTTTGATTGGCATAACATTTTTTGTGTAGCTTATGTCAACTTTGTAACTAACCTTTCTTGATTCCCTTGTGCAAAATAGCATGGGATGATCTAGTATTTCAAATTGATTCGGATTTTTTAATCTTACATAATCAATATGGCTATAGCTTCTCCATTTACTCTTTGATTGTAGCTATAAAAGTATAGGAAATGGCCCACAAGAGCGAAGGATCTTACAAAGCCAACAAAATCTTCGATATTGAATTGGAATAAAAAACTAGATTAACATTAATGAATCAATAACTCTCATTCACAATATTGATCTTGAACACCATGTCTATGCTCTTATGTATGTTAGAAATTTGAAATAGATTGAATAAAACAAGGAACTTTTTAAGAGAAATTCAAAGTTACATAAACTGAAAAAAGCATAAATAATGCAAACCAAAACTCAAATTACATTAAGAGCTTCCAAGATGAAAAATATAAGCTAGTTAGTGAGTTTATATAGAACTAAGGAGAGGATGGAGGTGGCAAATCAACCAGTGAGAGCTGACCACCAATAACTACTATATACACCTAAAATCGGTCATCACATTTAATTAGTTAAATACTAGCTATTTAATTAATATTTCGACTACGTATAAATAAATTCTCAATTTATTTATATTGTTCACCCTTCTCTAATTCTCCAAATCTAAAATCATATTCTTCTAAATTAATTAAATAAACAAGGTTCCATAAACTTGTTTTATTTAATTAATCTTCACTAATCCCGATTAGGAATTAAAGCACATGTCTACAACTTTTTGTGCCACCTCACCAAGGTCACATGAAATTAAGTAATTCTCTCAACCAATTTTTTTTTTTAAAAGCACATGGCTTATTCCTCACACACTTCCGTCAATTTTGGAGTACATGGTCTTTCCTTCACACACTTGAGTCTTTCATCCAAATGGCATGTTGCCCATTGGTCAAGAGATTCTTCCATCCAAATGGCATGTTGTCTTTGGTCAAGGGGACAACATCTTGATTCTCTCCATCTCCACCATCCATTCTTCTTGTTTGAATCTGGACCGTTGATTATTTCCACCTCACTATATACTTGGAAAAAGGCTATAAATACAACCCTTGGGCATTGTATTTGGCATCCACATTTTGAATAGAGTTATTATGCAGATTTATCATTGGAGCTTTGGAGCATTTTGGAGTCTTATAGTTACATCTAGCTTCATGTTTTGCTTTACATTTACATCTTAGCTTTAAATCTTGCTTCATAGTTGCATTTTATGTCTCATCTTGCATCATAGTTGCATTTTAGATTAGTTCATTTTTAGTTTGCATTTGAGCATATGTAGAATCATATATAGATCATTCTAGTTCAATACCATAGCATCCACCTCCACTTGTTCATTTATCACACTCTCCATTATCATTTCCATCACATATTTTCATATAGGAAATGCATTAGTTTGCATATTAAATATCAAATCTCATTTCCTAAGTTGTCATTTTAACAACCATTGTGCACATAGAAATCTGAGGATCAAATGGTTTAATAAATCCTTAGGAATAGAGGACAATGAGATGTTCTCAAAAGATTTGTTGAAATTTCTAAATAGAGTAGTTTACTTACTTGCAAATCTTTGATATAAATCGTTTCATTAAGGTTTGTGTTGATACTAACTTTACATATTTAACACATGCACAAAATGGCACCCACTTTAGGGTCTTGCCTCGTTTATTATTAACATGCTTGAAAATTTATGTTCACAGGTTCAAACATGAGACTTCCTAGCTCTTCTTACTTTTAATTTTTTGGTGCCTCTTGCACCATTTTTGTGCCTTCTACACCTATTTTGAAAAGCATGCTATTTGGTGCCTTTTGTCTCTATTTTGGCACCTTTTGTCTCTGTGTTGGCACCTTTTGCACTTTCTATGGCACTTTTTGTCTCTGTTCTGGCACCTTTTGTAGTTTCCCTATTTTTCACTAAATCTGAAGGCTAATACTTTGTGTTGTCATTTTGCAGGTTTCCCAGATTCGCTTTTAAAGACATTCTTATCAAACTACTAACATATTGCAGGGGTTGGAAGTGATTTACTTGTTTCCTTTTGGTTAAGCTAGGAACATAGCTTAATTAAAAGGTTAATGAACACCATGTCTTTTGTGCTTGATGGAT
This sequence comes from Sequoia sempervirens, assembly GCA_007258455.2. Taxonomy (NCBI): domain Eukaryota; kingdom Viridiplantae; phylum Streptophyta; class Pinopsida; order Cupressales; family Cupressaceae; genus Sequoia; species Sequoia sempervirens. The sequence continues at coordinate 9,122 of VDFB02374172.1, forward strand.
GGTAGGCATATGCTTTCCCCTTAACTAGGTGACCAAAAATATAGACCCATTCGTGTTTATCTACGAGTGTGAGTGGAGTATATAGTGTGTGTTCTCTCATTATTCATGTGGAATAACGATTGATCGAACTACGGGTATACTTGCTTGCTTTTATTTATCTTAGAGGGCCTGCCTTGTGGGAAAAAGTAATCACCCAAGGGACCGACCCAACCAGTAACACGCTAAAGCCAAGCAACTTCCAGCTGGTATATAAATGTGGATACTGGAACAAAGGCCAATATCACGAGGATAGTTCCGATGAGAAGGGAAACAATGGTCTCTCGCCACATGGATTATCCCCCACGAATGAAATGCTCGTACTAAAACCCTTGTTATGGTTTGTCCAGAAACCTTTATCTATTCTTTGGTGCAACAACGGTCATTGCGAAGGCATCCACATTCTTGCAGTTTTTAGTAGAGATGAGAAATATACCATGGGAGATTCATGGGTATTGATGCTTGGCTGCCTCGTAAAAGTGAGTGTCATGGAGAAGAGCTAGTGGGGTCAAGCATCTAGTCATCTGCTAAGAATAAGTGTTGTTGGGGTAAAACCTGCATGGAATCCAAAAGAATACAGTCTTTCACAACCTTAGGAGTGTACATTGCTTGATGTGTCTTTATCAAAGTGTTTTCAAAAAAAAAATTCAAACAAAACATCACATGTAGAAAGTGAATACCCTGATTCAAAATTGCATTCATTGAAACAACCAAGTCTCCAATTGGAAAATCTAGAAAACCAAGCAAACTTTCAAGAAACTTTCAAAAAAAAAAAACCAAGTCTACACTTGTTCTAGTGCCTTCCGCACTTTCTGTGGCGCCTTTTGTCTCTGTTTTAGCGCCTTTTGCCCATTTTGTGGTGCCTCTTGTCTCTATTTTGGCACCTTTTGTAGAACACAAAACAGAGACCTAGGTTCATCTCTTGCCTAACAGTCAGTCTCATCTCAGGAATCCTCAGAAGTGTTCAACCAATCCTTAGGTAAAACAGAGTCTAAACATGTGTGTTACCAAATAATTTCACGAAAGATTAAAATTCGGAAACCAAAGTCCAAACCTCTTAGTCCAAAAGAACATCAAAAACATCTATCAACACTTTACGACTTTAGAGAGAGGTTGACCTTCAATTTCTATAAAAGAGCTTGCAAGAACCATCCTGAATTATACATCTTTTACTACTGTCAAAATCCAAGACTTTTCCAAAGGTTTGAGTATCTCGTTTCACAAGTTTGAACCAAAATTTCAGAATTTTCTCAAAGTCCAAAATCATTCCTTAGATACCTTAGAAGTCTAAACTTGTTAAAATTGACCTCTACAAGTGGAATTCTCCAACCTAAACCAAGATCTAAGATCTCAAAGTACCAAAATCATCAAATTTATCACACCTTTGATTATTAAGCCTAGTTTCATCATCAGGATTTATCATCTTCTCATCCACAGAAACAAAGCTATATAATTCGATCAAATTTAATTATCATTAAATTTGTCATTCTATTTGGCTTAGTTGTAATCCTTGGTATTTTTCCAAAACCTAGATCAAAGTTTAGTCAACACTATAACACTTGTATGTCCATTTTAACAAGATCCCAAAAAGCATAAACTCAAAGAACAGGAAATTGAAACTCAAAACACCATGGCTGAAATAGATGAGGATCAATTAAATGCTTTATCTCATCAAATGAAAAACCTTCAACAACAAATATGGGATATGCAAAGGGAAACAACCACAAAATGATATTTGCTACCAGAAATTTGTTCTTATTCCTCTGACAGAAATCTGGACATGATACCTTCTCCACCGACAACTACATCATCCAAGTTCAATTTCTTTAAACTCTTGAAAAAGTTAAATGAGAATCCCAAATCTCAGTCCTCGAACACAAATGATATTGAGCAATCTTACCATGTCATGCATCTATCTTCATCTCCCATAAGTCAAAATAAATGTTAGGATTCTTTCACCCAAGTTAACAATACCATCCAACCACCTTCTTCTATCATATCTTTTGTATCCAATGATTCATGTCAATCTCTCAGCCTAAACCATGCTATCATAGACTCCCTCACACATCAAGATCAAAGCATTCTTT
>VDFB02374173.1:0-21128 GCA_007258455.2 Sequoia sempervirens
AAATGTAGACACGTAAAATATACATGCACTCGATCTTGATCTACTAACATCGCTTCATCCTGAATTATCCCTTTATCTAACCATTTAATCGAATAGCCTTATTTGATTAAAGTCATCATAATTCCCCTTTCAATTAAATAAATCCCTCAATTTAATTAAATCATTGTCTCTGTATAATTAGCTAGGTCATTTCATCTTCCTATCTTTGTTTAATTAAATAATCCATATTATTTGATTAAATCTCTAAAGTTCATCTAATTAAATTAAATAAATCAAACGTTTATCTAATTTAATCTAACATCACCCCCTTTGGTTAAATAAATAAAAAATATTTATTTAACTAGGTCTAAATCATTCTCTTCTCATTTTGAGTTATTTAAATCCTAAAATCTAAGTCAAAATGGTCAAATCACCTAATCTCCTCTTAAATTAATCAAATCTTGATTAATTTAATCTCTTATCATTTCCCATCCTCTAGATTTTGCAAGTTGCATATGAAAATAGATTTAATTCATTTATTAAATCTCTATTTTCCTCACAAGGCATCTTTTGGAATATCCTTCAAATTTGAATTCAAAAATCCAAGTGGACATGTACATCCAACAAGGCATTTACTCCATCTTACATGTCCTTTGCCTTGAGCAAGTTGGCATTTATTGCATTTCCATTCCCTCTTGCAAGTCATTTCAACAAATTTGAAATTCAAAAATATGCATTTATTGGCACAATCCTCAAAACTTGCACATCCTCCATCCACTCATAGATTGACAAGTGACATCTTGCCATTGGATGAATGTTAGTCCCACATTGCTCAAATTTGGACATTCATCCATCTTGGCATTCTATAAATAAAGCGCTGATATCCTCATTTGATCATCCGCAAATTATACAAAGTTATTATGCTAAAATATTTAGCCATTTCCATCAAACATCATTGAGTTCTTAGCTAGGTTATGTAGGTTTTTAGCTTGGAGCACTCAATCTTCATCAACAAAGTGGATCATTCATCAATCATCATCAACACATATCAATTTTACATCATAGGAATTGAGAAAGGGCCAATTTTCATATCAAATTGGCACCAATTCCCCCATGGGATCATGAGTTTTCAAATTTAAATTAGGATTCAATCTATTTTATTGTTTTTATTGTGTTCTTCATTGTTTATTTTCCTAATTTGAGTTTTGTAAATGGATTTCATGGGGAATCCTTGTTCTTGCTTGCAATCTCTAACTTAATGTGTTTATTCATTGTGTTTTGCGGGTATTCGGATTGGGGTTCACACACTATGAAATCTAGTGAAAATAATCCAATCACATCCTTGGTCTTGTTCATATTGTTGTTGCAAGCATTGATCTAAATCCAATAATCATCATTGGTATGTATCCTATCCTCTTGATGGGGCATCCTCATCCTTATCCTCATCATCATTCTCATCATCTTTCCTCCTATTCACCCCCTCTTCAAATTAATAGGTCATCTGTTGGATGCAAGGAACACTGAGAGGGGGGATGAATCAGTGTTCAATAATTTTGATTTACAAATCAGATCTAAAAACCATCAACATCAATAATAGAACTTTATATAACACTAGCAACACATACCTGATGAAAATATGCAGTCACATCAATAATCACCATAACACCAGATATTTTTATGTGGAAACCCTGTTAGGGGAAAAACCACAGTGGAGATTAATCCACAAAGTTTACTTTGTTAAAAGTAAAATAAAAGAGGGGAATACACTTACGTTCAGGCGCACTGCCTAGAGCTCGGTGCTCAAAGAAAGAGGCTCATTTCCATACAATTATAATATAGATTACAACAAATTTGAACTGAGAATCTAGCATCTACAAATGTCTGGATTTAGTTCAATTAAAGTGCACAATCTGACTTTGGACCTTTTGCTCAAATTTGTTCTACTCTGCTATTTTATCCTGCTGAAACCCTTCAATAGTACAACTAATATTCGATCAATCAACTGCTCTACTCTGTTTTGCACACACATACATCTCTCTTCACATCATGCATACCACACATACCACACATACACAAAGTAAATTACCGATCTTCCTTATATATCCGCTAACCCAAAAATTCAATACATGTTGGCCTTTCAACAAAATATAATATTCTTTGCTTATATCGGCCATGTCGGCCTTAAATCTTTAATTAGAAATGAAGTGTACCTTCATAAGTCAGCTAGAATTATAGAAGAGATCCACACCATGGTTCTAAACATAGAAGATAGAAAAATAATTATTCCACATACATCTACGATCGACCACATCAAGCATGATGACCACAATGAAAAAATAGAGATCATAAAACATGCCACCAAACCTCTTAACTAGAGCTATGATTAATACAACACCACAAAAATTCTTTAGTAGAATAGTGTATGAGCTAAGAAAACTTCCTTGGAGATCCACACTTCAAAATAGTGATCCGGTGAAGTAGTCAGATCAACAATCCAATCGGATGTCCTATTCTTTACTTTCTTTGCCGGTAGAATACAGAGACTTAGATTCTCTGCTAGTATAAGCGCAACTGATACTGCGGATCAAACTGTAGACTCAAGTTTCCATCAATGACAACACAAGTAGCCAAAGTTGACCTCTCAGAGCCATATGCCAACAACATCTTCCCTAATATTTTCATTTTCTTCCAAGTGATATCTTTTAATCTTCTTTGAAATGATGCTACCTTGTAACGCCATATCAAAGAGGGGATAGGCACCTAAATTGACCACCATCATTAAATAAGTACTTTAACTATATAATTAACTAAATATAACCCTAATTACTCAATTATTTATCTAATTTTCATCCCCTTATTAATTAAATAATATTTTATTATTAAATTGATAAAATCACTATTCATCACTATTCACTTGCACCTATTTATAGCCTAAACCATTTAATCATTCCTTTCCTATAGTCCATTTTTTAAAAATAATTCCAATTATTTCTTTACCTATGTCCCTCAACATCATCCCAAAAATTAAATAAATATTTATTTAATGTTCTTATTTTCTATGCTTTTCATTAATTGAGTTAAAAATTAATTAGCCCTTAAGTCCCCCACTTACACATACCAAATCCTAGTCAAACTCCTCTCAAATCATGCACATCCACACACGTGTAAATAGGTGTCCCTTTGTATACAAATCATGAGCCTTTGGACATGTGACATGATCTTTGTACCATGCAACATGGGTTAAAGGACTTTCCCATCCCTTAAGGGTTCTCCAAAGCACCCCTTCCATCTTGTTCACCCAATCTTCCAAAGGATAATCTCCACCCTTGATTTTTTCATCAATCCCTCTCCCTCCATCTCATCCAACCACTTGAGGAAATTTCAGATCTCTCATTTCCACATGGCTCTCAACCATTATGATCAATTGATCTCATCTTTTGATATCATCCATATATTGAACTCTCTAAAAATCTATAAATTGGAGATCACCCTAATGGAACCTTTTAAAAATTGTGTTGGTTCCATTTCAAATCTTGCAAAATTTGAATTAATCCCTTAACTTAGGGCTTAGGGTTATGTTTCTCATTGATGAACTTAGGTTTGTGTTGATAAAACCCTTCCAAATTAACCTTGAGTTTGAGGCCTTTCGGTAATCAATATATTTTATTATTGACCTTCTAAAGCAGGTTCCTGATGGTTTAAGTTGTGACTTGTGTTATAAAATTCATTCCTTTACTAGTCCCTTGATCATAGTGGTTCTGGTCGACACCCGTGGTCATATTGAATATATTGCTTTATTTTAATCAAGATCAATGCCTTTCAAAAATACTCTTTCTAAGTCTAAGCTCAGGTTTTAAAAATATTCACCTAAGGTTTAACCTTAATTTTTACGCCCTCGACCATTATTTGCCTAGTAGTGACCCCCTTTTAAAGACTAATATTTGTTGCATGTGTAGATATTAAGCTCTATGATGATTGTTCAATCATAGTGAGCAAATCGCCACCATTCCCCGAGCGCCCGTTTTGTCTCATTTTCCATTATTTTATTCTTGCGGGCTAGCGTGTGTAAGCCGCGTGTCTTGTACATTGGCGGGCTTGGTCCCTTTGATAAGAATTGCAAGCGATATTATAATAAAATCAATGATGGTCATTGGATGAGGTGGCTTCATCTTGCTCCCTCTCCGCCACTCCGTCTAATTTTATTTTTCATTAAAGAAATGTCATGGGCTAGCGGGTAGATTGACAACTATTGCTTTTTGGAGGGACCCCCCTAGCTTTGGAGATTGCAAGTGCTTTGTCGAGCGAGAATCGATGGTCGATGGCGGGTGATGTGGGTTAATCCTAACCACTCCATGCTATCCCGTGAGGGGCCTACTCGCACCTTTTGTTTCTCAGCGGGGGAGTGGGAAATTGCCACATGGAATGATCCAAAAGGCCAAAGATACATTAAGTATGGGATGAATATTAATAGATCTGGCCGAGAGAACATATGGGCTAAAATGGTGCCATTTTTGAAATATTTTCTTTTGGCATGTGGTCGGGATTTGAAGATTGCTTTCGATTAAGGCCGTCAATTCTATTAGGAAATGGTACACATGTGAAGGTGACATTAAAATAAGGTAGGGTACGGGCCAATGGTTTGAGATTGAATGATGATCGCTCCCCATTGTTTTGTTGGTATAAGTTGCAATTGGATTAATTCCCATGGGCGAGTGGGTAAACATGACACGACAAAATTTCTTTAATGCAAAGCAAGTGATTAAGTGTGTAGATAGGCTTTCTATTCCTTGTCCTTTCAGGTAAGAAGATACTACTCTTAGAATTGCATGCAAAATTCTCAAAAGTTAGAATGATAATGGCTACGAATATTTTGAGTTTCATTCCCCCTCATGAAAGAGGTTTAAGGGTTGTATTTATAAGAGATGTATGCTTGATCGATGGTCAAGATTTGATGGTAAAATCAACGAACATGATTGGAGGAGACAATAGGAAAATTTTCATTCTACTCATGAAAGGATAATAATGAATTTTCAATTTAAAAAGATGGATAATGGTGCATGTGAAGTTTCCCACTTTATGCATAGTTATATAAGAAATAAGTTTCTAAAAGGGAGAGTAGTTGACTGATAAGGGAATATTTAGATTCTAAAATGAGATAGAGTTAACTGATAAGAGACAAGGTGTTGATTGGAAGAGAAAATAGAAATTCAAAGTAGAGAAATATGGAAACTTATAGATAATTAAAATTTATTTATTATATATTTTTTTCATTCTCTCATAATTTGAAAAAAATCATATTTCTATAAATAAATTTTTGCATCATAAATTTTATTCATTTATTTATCAAAGTATCTATAATTTGATTTTCTAAATATTTTAATTTATTGATTTTTAATTTATTTTTCCTTTATTTTCACTCCATCATTATATAAAAATAATTATTATTTCAAACTAACTTAACTTAATACTAATAAAGTGTAAAATCCAAATGTTCTAAGAAAGAGGGTCATGATAGAAACTACTCTCTGTTTACTTTCCCATTTGATATTCTTTGCATAATGTGTTTGTAGGATTGATTATTTTGGGCATATCTCTCACTATATGAGAGGAACTGATCTTCACCATATTGTCAAATTTGATGTGACCCATTTTTTTGTTCCATAACCAACACTGTTTGGACTAAGCTAATAAGCAGATCCTTCCATTAGTTTTCTTTAGATGATAAACATTACCACTTGTCCTTGTTCCTCCAACAACTAGTCTTCTGGACCCTACCTTTCTGATCTCACAACCATTAGCATGAAAACTATGGTTGTATCCCTTATTGCACATTTGGATGACATTGAGAAGATTATGCTTCAGACCTTTGATGTAAAGGACATCTTCAATTCTATTCTTTCCATCAATTGAACTATATAACCTTTTCCACAAATTTGTTTTAACTTATCATCACCAAACTTAACAACTCCACCATTAACCTTCTTGAGAATAATAAAATTTCCTTTGTCACCAGTCAAGTGTGGTGAGAAAAACAACTGTCAATCACCCAAGAATTTTCCTCTTCTTTTTAATGAAAGGAAATCCATACTGCCATTGATCTTTCATTGACCTTATTGCTCTACAAAGTACCAAACCTCTTACATTATCCAATATTGTTCTTTTTGCCTCCCAAATCCATGAATCTAGGTTATCATTTGAATCATTAACTTCATCTTCAGAGGAACAACTTCTCTCTTTAGAATAAAAACCTCTTTTGATTTTCTATTTTGTTATCATCAATAGATTATTTATAGGGACATTTAGATGTAAAATGACCAATTCTTCCACAATTGAAACGTTTGAAAGGTAACTTAACTTTTTACTTTCTAGTGCCTTTCTTCAACCTTCTCACAAAATTTTCTTCAACTTCATCAAAGTCATCATTTTGATCGGTTGCTTCATCTTCAATATTTTTGTTTGCTTTGAAAGTAGATTCCCTTTTTGGAACATCCTTGTCAAATTCTCTCATCTCAAAGGAAATAAGAGCATCAAACATTTCATCAACTAAATATTGATCCAAGTCTTTAGACTCTGCAATGGTAGACACTTCATGACTATAAGATTTAGGGAGAGATGTCAAAACTTTCTTCACAATTTCACTTTCTTTTACTTCTCCACAAAGACCAGAGATACTAGAGACAACTTCTTGTACCCGAAGAATATAACTTGTAATTTCTTCATCTTCTATCATCTTCAGAGTCTCAAATCTACCTTTAAAGATCTACATCTTGGCTTGATTTACTTTTGTATCACCTTCATAGATGGTGTTGAGATTTCCTAAACATCTTAGTATAATTGCAATTCATCACTTTTAAAAGCTCCAAATTAGCCAATCTAGACAAGAGAACATTGTTAGCTTTGGGATTGTAGTCATATAATTTGATTTCAGCTGGATCTATTAGAGGACTCAGAGTAGGAGAAACATATCCATCCTTGACTAATTTCCAAACACCAAACCCTAGGGAGTTTAGGTGTCCTTCCATTCTTAATTTCTAGAAAGAATAATTAGTCCCATCAAACCTAGGACCCTTGTATGAACCATCATGTGTCATCCAAGATCTTTGCCTCAAGTTGTTAAGCTTATTTAGAGGAACTTGGATTTGATACCAATTGTTGAACACACCTAAAGACTAAGAGCCTGGGGGTTGAATTATTCTACTCAAAAACTTAATCCCTTCTAGAACTTGAACCTTTTAGTACTTAACCAAATCAAAACCCTTAAACAAAATAGTAGCAGAGAAGGATATAATAGTATAAAGCTTCAACAATTTCAACAATCAAAGATATAACATTTCTAGCTCTAATAAGATCAACAACAATGATACAAGAGACAAGCACACACATCCACAAGATGACACTAGATTTACATGGAAAACCCAATGAGGGAAAAACTATCATGAGACTTAACTCACAATATAAAGGCTCACTAGTTACCAAAAATGACTTGCAAACTAAGCAACACTATCTTAGAGAAAGATACAAAGGGCTTGTTGAACTAAAGCTAACACAAATTTAGGGGCAAGATACACAGACCTAATGATATGCACTATCTTAGAGTAGGATACAAAGATTTAGAGAAAGATTACAATATTTGTCAACATAACACTTTTCTAACTAAGGCATTATAGCACATTTGATTCTTTCACACATCCACAATTCTTATGCAAGATCTTCAAATACAATTCACACTTTCTTGTTCACACACTTGTACAATTATCCACCTTGTTGCATTCGAAAAGATCTTGCATTTATATCCACCGCAACACTTCAAAACTTCAATTAGGTCGGCCATGAAGAAGATAACAATGAATTCAACAAGTTGTCCACCAAAGCATAATGTCATCCTATCCTAAGGATAGAGAGGAACAAAAACAAACTTATTAAATCTTCCAATATGATCCAAAATAATTCACACACTGGTACACATCAATCTAAGTTAGTATCAAGGGAATGTGTAGATGAAATTTTGAAGCACATAATCAATCAACCCAAAAACATACTTTCAATTGAATTTTCTCAAAGTAGTTCTAACTAGGATAGGTTGAGACCCAAATCTAACTTAACACATCTTCAATTGTAGGCACATACCCACAAGCACATCACACAAGAAAAAGAACAAGACCTATTGGCCAGATATCCACAAATAACCCATACAACCAACACAAGACAATGTAACACCAAAGTGACCAATTAGATCAACATGTAGATCACATGGGGATGTTCCATGAACATCCAAAAAAAATTACAAAGAATTCTTCATACTATCATGCCACTAGAAACCACCACAAACTAGATAGGAATATAATACTTCATCCCAGAAACATATAATGCTTAATCATGAGATATAACATTAAAAAATGAGCTTATGAATCACTTCAACACATGAAATTAGAACTAAGATATTGCACAAACATTGAGAACACATTCACCAAGCTGTAGGAGTGGATACATAAATACAGAGAAATACAAAGCATTTCTCAGACGGTCAGTTCAAACAACCAACAACATTTCCAAGCTTCTACAATTCACATAAATCTCCTTGACAACACTGGTGACCTAAAAATATAGGAGTGCAACTTCCACAAAACAATAACTTTGAATCCCAAACCACAAGACCAAATCTTCAATAGTGGAGAAATGTGAATCATTCTCCCAAATAGACTTCAATACAACTTTTAGGAACAAAACCACTTAAGCAACTTGTGGAGGCCAAAAATTTCTTTCAAAAACACATGTTTCATTAGGAACATCAGGAGATAGAATAAGACATACTATAGACCTTCAACAACATCTCTCCACTCTCAATAATACTTCTAATGCTTCTAATCCTCATATTAATATATCATTATGAAACCAACTCTGCTGAAAGAAATCATACTCAATACTTCTTAGATAAGACATGACATCCAACCATGAACTTCAGAAAACATCATATAAGGAATGGCATCCAATCATGAAATTCAACAAACATCAAATAAGGAATGACATCCAACGATGAACTTCAACAAGGCATGACATCCAAACATGAACTTTAGAAAGCATCTCCATACATTGATCAATGTTAACCCAACATAAATGTTATAAAAAATGACAACCAATACTAAGCAACAAACACTACAACAATCTCTCACCAAGTACTTGACATTAGGAAAATCAAATGGCAACAATCTCCCTCGGTATCTGCAGGATCATCATGGAAAAAGTAGGCCATTAAGTGGCAAAAAATTCAGAAAAAATCAGAGTTAGGCAACTTGACGTTAAAATTTGAATAAGTTATCTGTATTATTTCAAAAATATGTAAAAATAAAATTTGTAGCAAATTGAATGTAGTTTCTAAACTACTAGGTTTGTTTAAAAAAACAAATCTATTTGGTGAAAATTTGAAATTTCAATGCAATAGTACTTAAATTTCAAGGAAAAAATAAGAAGTAGGTGTCAATCGACCACCCTAACCACAATAAAATGATAATATTTTTTTATAATATTTAAGATATAATTAGAGGACTCATGCCCTGATGTGATGCATATTTTTTTGTAATTTTTTTCCAAGTAAATAATTAATTATGATTTTTTATTAGAAATTTTAAAAAATATAAAAACCCGTATGTTTGACCACCTTAACTTGGTCAAAACTTCATGAAATTCAATTATTATTTTTTTAATACTATACTATGCAAAGCATAGAATGTGACGCATGTTTCAAATTCAAAAAATGTGATACCATTTGAAAGCTATAATTTTTTTTCAATCAGCCTATCAATTAGGACTTTTGTCGTAATTCAAATAGAAAATGAATAATAATTATCTATAAAATTCAAAGTAAAGCATAATTTATATTGGTGGAATACTGAGAATCTCTTTTAAAAACCCTTTTCATTTCATTAATTTTGGGTAAAAAAAAGGTCATCAGCCACATGGGCCATCATATCACTTACATATTGCCACTTTTTGGCATATCATGATCCTGCACATACCCCCCTTACTTCTCAAGTGTTGACAACAATATCAACCACAAAAAATTCACCAAGTGTTTTCATCATCTACTGACAACAAGATAATCAACCACTACCAAACATATAACAATCTTCATTAGATGTTGACATCAAAGACAACCAACAATTAGTGTTGACATCAACTGCCAACAATCTTACAAAAAGCTCCTCAAGTTTTGACATCAATAACAACAACTACCAATAGTTATATCCCAAGAAATGGGATGAAGGAAAATTTAACTATTCAATAAATAAATTAGAACTTGGGTAAGCTCTAATAAATGATTCTTACCTTGAGACTTAGAGGGGTCTCTAATCTATATCAAATTATACATAACCTTTAATGTATTAAAATTAGTTAATGATTTTTAGCATGAAGGATTAATTGTCCCCTTGCATAACATTGATTCAATTTAGTTATCTTCCCTTAAATAAATAAGGTTCAATCTATTGGAAAATTCAAGTTAATAAGATAGAAAATATATATTAATGTATGATCTCCTCTAAATGAAATATGTGGATATTAAACCACATTATGTTTAAGTTAAACAACTAGGAAAAAGATAAATGAGAGGGTTGTAATCTCCATTGGACTCAACAGATGTTTAACCTTTATTAAACCTAATTGAACCTAAGAAACTTTTAAACTAATGATTGGTTGACCTGTGATCTATACTTTAGTCTTACAAGACTTACTCTAACCAAACCAAGACTTGTGTTAACCTAGTCGACACTAGGAGAATGCAATATATAGAGTTTGCAAGTAAAACCTAGTAGAGACTGAAATATGAATCTTGTAAAGTTAACTTCCACACTTGAGTTAAGAGGTGACTACAAAAAAGTGCACAACTCATATCATGACAAGTGATACACCTTGGACACTTAGAGATAAATACTTTAGTTAATATTTAAAAAAAAATGATTAGGTTTTCATAGCAAAATTTTTAGGAATAACATAATTTATTATAAAATTTCATGGTTACCATTTAGATGCTACAAGGGACCCCAAAATCATTGTAACTAGTCACAATCCTATATTTACAAGTAATTTTTGGATATTTATTCTCATGTGTTGGTTACGCATATGGCTAATAAATCATCATATGAAACCAATTAGGTGGACAAAGTGAGGCGTGTTGGACTAATCGCTAGCATCTCTCTTCAGATTCATGACATGGACTAACCACCTCCCATGGATTTTTTTATCTCTGGCGTTTGTATTGATTGTTAACATGTCAATATTTTGGCACAATAAAAATCGTGTTCCAATAAATGGTATCAGAGCCATGGTTGCAGGTTCAAATCTCCTCGAGTGACACTAAGGGGGGATTGTTGGACTAATTGCCAGCACCTCCTTTTAGATTCATGACATGGACTAATTGCCTCTCGTGGATCCGTTTATCTCTGGCATTTGTATCAGGTATTAATAGGTTGATATTTTGGTGCAATGACAAACGTGTTCCAACACAACTGCCAATAAATTATTGGAGAGTCATTTTTATATTTTTTTTTCAAATAAAAAAAAGAGATCATTGCAATGGGCACCACTAGAAATGTGATGGTATAACACCCTTCCACACTTCATCTAAAACATTTTATTTTTTGCACTATCTGCATACCATCCACCATCCATCACCTCTTATTTAATGATACTTCTAAAGGTTAGAGTAGTTAATAAATAGATACAACACCAACAAGAGGTACTCTCTAACCTTGTAAGAAATTTAAAATAACATAGAATAGAATAAAATAGCAAACAAAACGATGCCATATGTACTTAAAGAACTTTTACTTATAAGATTGAGTCTTTTTGCAATTATAAACATAAGCAAAAGTCACTAAAAAAATAGAAGGATAACAAGATTTCCCTTAACTATTATATTCCTTTTTAGCACTTGTAGAAGATTAGCTATATATCATGTACAATCTAGAATTACCTCAATCAACAAAGTGCACTAGTTTTCTAAGTTTCAAACTTGAATAATGTCACTATAAAATAGTTCTAATGTAGAGAAAGTTACCATATAGTTTGTTGGTGTAAATAGGTTTTTTACCTTTTACACATTGTCTTAAGCTTAACTTAGGACACATATATTTAATATTTGCTAATATTTGTCTCGGGTAGTTTCACCCGTGACTCATCTTGTTTTATGACGGTGAGTTTGTTCACCGCATTTCTTGCCTATTTAATAGGCTTCCATGTAGATGATTATTGAAATCATCATAGCTTTAATTAAGCTTATCACATTATTTTGTGATTATTTTTTCTCGGATGTGAAGGTTGAGTTGCAGGTTGCTCCTGGGTGATTTGGAGCTTTTCTCCAACATGGTATCGAACAAGCCTCTTGCCCTTCCTTCCGCTGAGAATAATTTGCCACTGGTGTTTTGGCAGACACTCCGTGTGGTTAGCCTGCACCTATTCGCAAAAAATATTTTCAAAAAAATATTTCTGCGATTTGATTATATTGTTTGGGGTTTTATTAAATCTCTACAGATCTGGTGGTATTATGATTCATTGAATCAGCCACATTGCATGGTACTGAGTGAGCAGAGTTCATTCTACTTCCATCGGCCCATTGAATCTTTTGGTCGCTGAACCATTGCCAGCCCCCAATCACGCATTCATTGGGTTTGCATCATACATTGGTCTCTTTTCACGGTCTCCAGCGGTGTTTGATGCGTAGAGATATACCTTCTTTTACATGCGGCAGGGGGTCCGATCCATATCCAGTGACACTAGTTTTTTCTTCTCTTGGTGGATCCACCATTGGCATACGATCCGTATATTGGTTTCATTAGCTGGTGAAAGTCAAAGTGTATTGGTGAAATCTTCATTAGTGGTACACTTGCCATACCACCATCCGATGTACATCCTACGGAATAACACGCCCGAGGACCTATCATTGGCGGATCTATCTTTTAGCTGAGGAGGCGGTCCAATCGGTGGTTTGCGGATATCGGTTAGTGGTCCGGGTCTTCCATCCAGCGCCTTGTGAGATCTCCATCGGCCTTCTAGGAATCTCTTTCTGCCATTTCTTATCCTAACAACATCCGGACAATTGTGGTACGAAGGCATTCCTTTCTCGGCTCGAGTACCTCCATTCGCGTACCTTCATTCACATTAATCAACTTTGAGGAACCTTCTTCATCAGATTGGTCTTTGTATCTGTTCACATTCATCTAATACATCGCTCGAGCTTTCTCATCTTCTGGTTGGATCGGTATATTCCCATCAGATCTCCAGCCATATAGTCTTCAAGTTCGCGTCCTTCACATTTTCATAGGCTTTATTGGCTCGATGGTTGTATGGTGTTCGCTACCATCATCCTTCTCAAATTTGATCACATCATACGTAATTAGCACCTTCTGTTGTATGCGGGTAGGTGGGGGTGCCCATGATTTAGCCGCGACCCGCGGGGCACCACCCACTCGCCAACCCACCACACCACCATCGCTCGCCTGCCCGCCACCAATGGCGGTGGCAGGCCTAAAACATTTTTTAAATAAGGTGGTTATATGCTGCAACCAGGGGTAGTTTTTCTGCACTCAGTTAGTGATGGTATTTTGCTCCTGTTTAGAATAAAGTGCCTTTTTATAGGCCTTTTTTTCGTTTTTGCATAACTTTTGATCCAGATAGCGAAATTTTGCAAACAAAATATCATTGGAAAGGTGGCGATCTCAACTTTTCAGTAATGCTGATGTTTCGTCAGAATTTTGTCATTTGGCTACATTTATTTCTCATTGAAGTTTGAAGATCTAGTTGCACTCGTGTGCTCTTCATATTTTCTCTGTACTTCGGTTCATTTCTAGATCATCTTTCAATCGACTGTTGCTTCATAGATTCCAGAGTTGTGCCAGTTTGCGAGTTTTCCAGTGTTCCTTGGCATCGGGTCTGCTGTTGCTTTATCATGATTCCGACTTGAGTCCTTGAGTGACTCTAATATGGTTTCTAGCAAACAGAAGTATCTTTCCTTGCTTGCCACATTCAGGATTCCAGTGTTACTCCACAAGGTACTTCTAGTGCTTCTTCTTGCAACAGGTTATCTCTTATGGGGGGGTCCTATGATCTCTTTTATCATCCTTTGTATGGATAGAGATTGATTGGATTTGTGATGGATATTATTATTGTATTGTATCTCTCTTTTGGGGAGGAGTTTTGTCCCACTGGGTTTTCTCCTTTTTCTCCAGTTTGTGAGAGATTTCATTTGCATTTGTACATGAGTACCTAATATGGCCTCGTAGCCGGGACTCATATTTGCATTTCATCTTGCATAATAATCTCCCTAAGTTTGCACTTAAGGGGGGGTGTTGGTGTAAATAGGTTTTTACCTTTTACACATTGTCTTAAGCTTAACTTAGGACACATATATTTAATATTTGCTAATATTTGTCTGGGTAGTTTCACCCATGACTCATCTTGTTTTATGACGGTGAGTTTGTTCACCGCATTTCTTGCCTATTTAATAGGCTTCTATGTACATGATTATTCAATCATCATAGCTTTAATTAAGCTTATCACATTATTTTGTGATTATTTTTCTCGGATGTGAAGGTTGAGTTGCAGGTTGCTCCTGGGTGATTTGGAGCTTTTCTCCACATAGTTTGATGAGGAGGGAAAAATATTTGGAAATGTTATGAACTACTTAAGACATGCGTTAAGAGGTTATGGAAAATGATTATTATAGAGCATTTGATCAAGTGGAATAATTCTTCAATTGAAGATGCTACATGGAAAATGAAGATTTCATGAAAAAGTATCCATGGTTGATCTATAATCATGAGACCACTTGTTTGAAGAGGGGAGCATGCTACACCCTTAATCATTGTTTATATTGGGATATGTATGGCCAAATTGTGGCTAGCGTAATCCTTAAGTGAGTTGCTTATGAGTCTCTTGGTCTAATTATAGTATATGATAAGTTAGCCTCATTGAGATTAGGGTACTAATATTGTAAGCTTTGGTCGTCGAGATAGCAATCTATGCTCAAGGAGCTTTAATGAAAGCACAAAATAGACCTAAAATGAGAGAATAATTCTATTCTATCAAATGATGAAAATATACAATGATGAGATATTATATTGGATTAGATTACTCATATGAGAGAAAGAGGTGGGTATACATAGTCCATACACCACCAAGATATGTGAGTGTAAGTCACCAAATTGGGGATAAAGGAGGCAGTCACACATGTGCACAACATCTCCACCAAAATAAGAAAGTACAAGCCACATAATGCAAGTACAATGCACATAAGTAGATATTTGCCTAACCAAAATTTTCCCATCCCAAGTGCATAATATGTATAACTTAATGAGTAAATGCAAAAATAAGATAATGCACCTACAAATATCACCCAATAATACATATATATAGGAAATAGTGAGTTATAATTAATTATCATATTGTATATTCTATTCTCATTAAAGATTTTTGGAAGTTTCCCCGTAGAACTAATAACTATTATCAAATATTTGTAACATAATTTTTATTATATTTTTCTTTTATGCAAGTAATTTCATTACACTCCTATATACCTTATGAAAGCTCCTCCATAACCATATTTCTTTAATTTTCCCATTCAAATGTGATTTTAAAATAAAAATATTTTCTTTTCTGAATTAATAAAAAGAGGACGGCCCAAATCCATCAATTCACCTTGATTACATCCTTGACGGATTTTTAGGACCAAAAAGGGCTAAAAATTACTTGAAAATAACATTCGGCAACGCTAAAAACAGGCGGGGACGTTAAAGTCTTCTCCTGCCCACAACTCCACGTGAGTTCGCGTGGAAGGAAACATTGCCGTCATTTTCTCCGTGATGGTTTGGCTTTTGAAATTTTATAAAAGTCCCTGTTTGTTTTTTTTCTTGTTTTCTTGTGTATTATTTTAGGTAATTATGTGGTTTAATGTATTTTCAATTAAATACTAATTTAAGAAAATAAATATTGGTACGTAACTCTATGGTCGAGAATGAATTATCTCTAATGTGTTGAATTTTGAATTGTTGCTAATTTGGAAACACTACCTCTCTATAAATTTATTGTTTTGGATCTTGCATTCAATGTGAACTCTATCTAGGGTTAATTCTATGGGTTAGGGTCTTGTTTGCGTCTTTGGACTTATCCTCTATTTGTAGATTGACCTGACCTATGTGCTACAATTAAGTTGATTAGTCTTGTTCTATCGTGCTCTTTTATGATATCTAAGATTAGTAGTATTTTAAAATACCATTGAAAAATTATTGTTATGTCATAAGGAAACATTTTCATATAGTCAAACCCTTAGACTTGTGTGTAAAAAATGAAAAAAAAGCAAGAAAGTACCATAGAATGGTGTATGTTAGTCTATTCTTCCTTTCAATGCACTAAATTGAAGCATTTCATCATTAATTTCTCCTTTAATGGTTCTCAGGTGAGGGAATTCTTTGGCTAATGAAAATAGATTAAAAAAGGTGAAAAAAAAGTTTATAAAAAAAATAAATATGCACAATAGAATTTAAAGACCTCCCTTCAAAGGCTTGGATTAAATGGTAATGGTTAAAATATAAATAATTTTAGTATGAACATCTTCTATAATAATTTAACATATATTTCAATTACAAATCAAATATGGTACCTAAGACAAATGAAGAAAGTGCTAAAGGGGTTCCTTTTTGTGTTGAGGGACTCATTATGCTACTTGTGCATAGATATAAATGAGGAGGTGAAAGATAAATTACTCATCATGGATATTTATCATTTCCTTTAGAACTTCAAGGATGTACTTCCTAAAGCATTAGTAGGACTCCCTCCTAAGAGGAAATTTGACTCTTTGGATGATGTACCACCAAATATAAAACATGCTTCTAGGGCACCTTATATAATTTGAACATAATGAAACTATTTGAGTTAAGCATGCAATTGTAGGAATTTTTAGACAAGAATTTAAGAAGACTTGGTGTTTCACCATGGGGAACTCCATTGATATTTGTGAAGAAGAATGAGACATTGATGTTGTGCATTGATTATAAGATGTTAAATTTTTTTCCATTTATAATAGATATGACTTGCATTGTCTTGATGATCCTTTTAAAACAAATGAAGCATGAAATCCTCTTTCTTAAGTTTGGTCTCTAATCAAGGTACCATCAATTGAGGATTAAGGAAGAATAAGTTTCTCAGATCAATTTTAGGGCAATACATGGGCATTATGTGTTTATAATTCTCCCTTTACACTAAAAAATTCTCAAAATACTTTCATTAACTTGATTGAAAACATCTTTCATGACTAGCTTGGTTTGTTTGTACACTTATGTTTGGATGACATCTTGATATACGCCATGATGAAAGAATAAAATTTGGTTCACTTGCATGAAGTTTTGTAAAGGTTTAGACAACACAAATCATGTGTAAAATTATCTAAGTGTTCTTTCTTTGAAATGAAAATTTACTATTTGGGTTATATAACATATGTTGAGGGTCTTTTATTTAATCTATAAAAGATCAAAGAAGTCACGAAGTGACCAATTCTAAGGAATGTTGTAGAAGTTAGATTAGATTTCATAGAATTAGAAAGATATGATATAAAATTTGTAGAGGTATTTTAAATAATAATAATATTATTGTAAATTTATAAATGAAGAGTATGATGTTCATCTAGTCTAAATAATGTATGCAATATTTTATATTGTTGAAATGAAAGATAATTATCACATTTATTTTTGAGAGTGTAAGATCATTATAGGGATTTTTTAGTGGTTACAAATTCTTATATTTAAGATCTTATGGTGTGTTGATGTATAATTCTGAAGTGCTTGCATATGAGTCTAAATGAAGTAAGATTCATGAAGTAGATGAAAAAGAATGATTTTATTTATACAAGAAAATAAAATAAAATCACACTAGAATATGTTTATTCATCTTATAATGACTATTAGAATGGATAAATGTTAGCCAAACTTTAAATTTAATCTTAAAATTCTAGGGGGTCCACATCTATGTGGTTTAATCTTCATTCACATAAATGACTTGGCATGGTAGAGTGATAAGGTCTAGATGAGAATGAACTTCTAAATATGTATGGAGTCAGAAATAACATGATAAATGATGAATTTGTTTGTACATGGATAAATGCATGACAATATGTGTTCTTAAATAAAGGTCATTTATAAATATGTGTAGAGATGAATAAGGTGTAGCTATATCTTTGGAGATATGTTTGTATGGGGATAGGTAATGGATAGAGTAAAGAGAAAAACTTCACACAAGATTATATTATTTGTCAATATTTACATGTATTAAGGTATTCTCTAAAATAAGCACAAAAATAATAAAAATGGTATCATGGACATACACATATTATCATGTGTACATTTTATCCCCATTTTGAGTTGCATTCAAATCCTAGAATGATCATGTATATAGATCAAAGTATTTAACACTCAAAAATTTGCATATAAAGTAAAAATTTATATATAAAAGGATATCAAATGAGAAAATATCATTGTGTAGGTTCATCCTTTAACATGGACTCTCCAAATCATAGGAACTTACAAATTAGTGAAAAAATATGTAATGAGTATAATTTTCTAACAAGTGAAGACTAGTCACAAATTATGATCTTGCTTAATTATCTAGTAAATATAAAAAATAGAAATAAATTAGGAAAAAGCTCCTGTCCAAAAAAAATAATGTCTTATTTTGCATGGCTATGGAATGCCAAGTGTTTCATGTGGTGATGAACTATTTGATCTCCATGATGAATCTCTATATTGCACATTCTACAACCTAAAATCTCAACATATTGTAATAATATGTTCTCTTTTCAATTGGTTGCATATATGGGAGACAAGTAATTGCTCAAAGGAGAGGAGATAATAGTACAAAAAATATTCTTAATATAAATATAAACATGAAAGTGTTAAGAACATCAATAGAAAATAATAAAAACTTATGTTATATTCAAAAATTATCAAATCCCTGAGGTAGGGAAACACCATACAATAATCCTTACTATAAGGAATCCAATCCACACTATATCTCATATGATATTAAAAAAAAAACATAGTCTTCACATTCTCACATGAGTCTCTTGCCTTTATTATCTACTACTTAACTACCTATTTTTAGGAAAAGGGTGTAGTACACCTTGCACAAGAAATACTTATTTTAATTATGTAAAATAAATGAATTTGTTGTGCATCTCTAGGAGATATGTTTAGCTACATTAAATATTTATTTGTGTCCATTTGCAAATTTATATTTCAGATTGGTTAGATATTTTATGTGTGGGTTGCACATGGGAAAATTATTATTGTTGGGAAAAAATAGTAACAAAAAGTAAATCTTGGGGTCAATAGTTTTGTGCCTCGTAGTTTTAAGGCACATGGTTTTACCTTACCACTTGGTTTTTTTGTGTGAGATTTAATCTATAAAAGCAAGTCAAGGTAGGCTAGTTGGCTAGTTTGGGCTTGGTTTTCATTTATGTTGAGCTCTCTTGTTGACTACATATATGTGAAGCATCACATGAGATGCATGGTTACATTCTTGGACACATGGATGATGCTTTGGAGGAGATTGATGTTTTATAAGTATTCATGGAGACTCTATAAGTGTAATATAATCATTTTCATTATTGAATAATACATTAAGTGTGGATTCTTTAGGAGGTTGGGATTTTCCCTCTTGAGGGTTTTTTGAAGGTATATCTTGTGAAATATTATGATATTCCTTTGATATTTACATTATGGTTATTCTATAATCTTGTATGAATGTTTTTCTCTCATGGGGCTATGTAGAAAATGGTTCAATCAAGTTGGCTATTTTATTAACAAATTGTATTAGAGCTATGGTTGTGGTTGAGGGAGGTGAGAGATCCCTATTTTTGTTTAACCCTTGTTTGAGTAGATATGATGCAAATTTGTGTTAGTGTAAATAGGTTTTTTACCTACCTAGGTCATATTTATATGTTAAGTCCACTTAGGTCCTAGGAATGAATCTTTCTAATTAAGCATTATTAAGCATTATTATCATTAAGCATTATTTGTTACTTATCTTATTTAGTTGGCATTTATTTAATACTTTTTTCCTAGGTAGTTATGATTTAGTATTCTCATGTGATAGGATAAAGACACTTGTCATGATCTTGTCTAATCCTATTCCTCACATTGCCTATATAAGCAAGGCTTCATATGTACATTGTCATATTCAGTTTCACTGTCATAATAATTTTGGAAATCTTGCATTCTTAATCATAGCATTATATTTCTTCCATCTCTCTTGTGGAAGTTATTTTTTCAAGTATAGGTGATCTTGGGGTGTTGAGGAGTTTACCTTAAACTCCTACATGGTATCAGAGCTTTAGTGTTGCATACTTCTTCTTAGATATGAGGGACCTATCTTGGCATGAAATCTTTGATGGGTGTGAGTTAGGGTATTGCGAACCTTGTCATTTAATCTAGGGCATCAGAGGAAGTTAGTTTTGGATTTTTTTTTGTCAAATTTCATCATATTTTGACTAATATACAAGGGTTTGAAGAAGGATTTTAGTTGTTAGATTTGAGGGTTAGCTAATTTTTCAAAGAAGTTTGGGAAATAAATGACCTCACAATTACATCCCAAAGGGCCAAGAACCTAAGGATTGACTATCAAAACATAAAAATATGACACTTTTTACTAGGGCTTGAGGATATTTTTTTAGGTCATACAAATCCATACTTGACTGTACTGGTCGTACCATATGAATCATCTGTGGGTAGTGGTATATGTGTACTTAGCATCTTTAGAGAAATATTTTGTGACATTTTCTATGAATGTTAGCATCATCTTTGTTAGGGTGCACTAGTTGGGTGTCAAATCATCTATCTTTTCCCTATACATGGTCAATACCATCAGTACACACATTAATAATAAATTGTAGGTTTTATTTATTTAAAACTTTGGTTTTAATTTATTTATACTGTCGACCATATTTTTGTTGACCCGTGGCCCTGCAGTCTACTCAGTTATGGTTTGTGGCTATTTGTGAGGGGCTAAGCCCTATGTGGGACAACCTTGCCCATCGCCCCCGCTCCACCTATGCATCATCGACAGTGGTAGCAGTATATATATATACATATATGTATATATGTATATACATA
>VDFB02374174.1:0-33315 GCA_007258455.2 Sequoia sempervirens
ATCTCCTATGGTCTAAATCACCAATCCAATCAAATTTAACAAAGGCTCGAGGCTCAATCAACTTGTCCACATCAAAAGTCCCATGATAATAAATGCAATGATTAGAAGCCCTTTGCAAATATCTGTTGATGTGTTTTTCGTGACCGCACCAACGCAGAATAAAGTCGCCAACGGCTACCCTATTCTCTCTTGATCAAAGTATCCAGCACGCTAAGATTGCGAGAGAGTTCGTGCATTCAACTCCAAGGTTCTTTCAGTGCGAATAGGCTCAGTTGGCTCGATGTGATTTGCTGGTATTTCAAGGGGACTTACGGAATTATTCAACAGCAGAGGAAAGGGGGTTCCACAATTCAACAGATTTATCAATGAAGCACGGGTTTCCTATTTTAATCAGAAAGTACTGAATTGAAATGGTGCAGGGTTAAGAAGGCTCTAATTTACTCAAGGCATGGGACATGGCGATCAATTCTCACAAGCTTCAACCGGGCTCTGCTTTGCCTCGCTTCGGACAACCTCCACAGAACCGGTGCAATCTTCAGAGGAGTAGCTCAAGGTGTTCAGATCATAATTCAACGCGAAGACACCGTCACAACGACGCATACCAACGTGTGAATCACAAACGAAGTTAAGTCCGCGATGTTACAGTTGACCACGCAAGGCGAACTCACCATCAGCGAGCCCACTAGTGGTATGGATAGACGAAGTTTTGCTCAAATTAAAGACCACATTCCACAATTCCTAACATTTACTTGCATAAAAATGAAATTACGCTACTCTACACTACTTGAAGTTAGAAGGGATGAAGAAACCTCGCTAGCTATCCATAAAAAAGACGAATTTCACCATCAATGAAAAGATCTTTTATTATGAAAGTTTTACACGACAATCTCTTACAAAAGTTTTCAAAGGAAAACTTTCCTTCTCCTCCAACTACACAATCAATTTAAACTAAGCTACTTCTAAGTTCTCCCTCTACTCTATGTCTATCATCTAACTCTAAGCTAATGAGATACAAATGAGGGGGACTCCCCCTTTATATAGCTGGCCAAGTCCAATGGACAGCTCAGATTACAATCGGCTGGGTGGCCCAGATCGTGCCACCTCAGCCCTAAACAAGATTCGCCCTAAAAACCGCCATAATGGAGAGTGGGGCAATAAATGGCCACCATCTTCTAGAAGATTCCCGTTTGTAGATGCGTTCACACTGTTCTTGATCTTCTTTCTTGGCGTTGTTCTTCAACTTCGTCTTTGTCACTTGAGTTATACTAAGTCTCAACACTTAGTCATTTTTCGCAACTTTTCTTCCTTCAAGGTTGAAATGTAATCGTGGAGTACTTGCTTCATCTTCCTAAGTCATCGCCGCTTGGTCTCGACGTTCCTCCTGCAAAACAAGCAAGGAGAAGAGTATTAGAACACTTCATAATATAAACTCAACTTACTTACAAGGATTTTCACGCTCTAACTTCCAAGCATTTATCGTCTTCATTAGCCAACTTCATCCTCAAATTCTCCATGCCTTAGTCAAATTTCAACCTCCTCAAGGGCATACAAAGAGATGTACTTTAAGATCATCTTTTGAAGGTGTTAACTTCAACTGCATCTTCTTCAAGAAATTTATCCCACCAGCTGAAGCGTCAACAATTTTTGATTTCATTCATCTCTGGCTCAGGAAGATTATCTTCACGAAGAATTTGAGCAAATTCACCTAAGCAGTTCCTTTCAAATTCATTGTTTGGAGGATTTTACCTTGAAAACACATTTTCTTCACATTTGCCTTAGAAAATTTTAAAATTTCCCTAGGAAAATTCATAATTTGAGCACCGATCAAATTCTTCATGCTGAAGGCCCCAACGAACTGTGGAAGACTTCAAAATCCATTCCCCATCGCAAACGTCCAGTACCCAGAAGAAAATTTTCTTCAGAATGTGTTGAATTCATGGGTGCACAACGAACGGGTTCATTTAATTTTCTTGAATTTTGCACCTTGGAAAAAATAATTTTTTTAACAAATTTGATTTCGTTCTTCATATCTGTGAAGATTTCTTGTTGCTCTGACTTGGAAATATTTTTGTTGACCTTGTGTAGCTGGCATCATCGGACTTCTTCACTGGCAATCCTGCTCGTGCTCAAGGAAAAATTCATCATTTCACCAGACTTAGGCGTTTTTCCTCTAGAGAGGTAGAATTTTGATAGCACTTAGAAAAATGTTTAAATTCCATAATAGGCGCACTTTGAATTTTACCTTAGAAAATTTTATTCGCTTCAATCATCTTGTCTGTCAGGAATTTTTTTATCAACTCATTTAGAGAAATTTCTCTTAGCATGCTTTGTCACCTTGGGCACATTTAGCCTATTATGAAGGATATTTTCTCTTAAATTCCCACGCCTAGCATACTTCAATACCTTAGCAATTTTTAACACACTTACCGCCTTAGGCGCATTTCACACTTGAAGGGGATATCTATTTCCACGCCTTAGCCATTTTATTTCACCACCTTGCAAGCTTAACATTTCCAACGCCCAAACAATATTTACCTCCCCTCTATGTACCTAGGGCGCATTCAACACCTTTTGGAGGATAAACTTAACACTTAGAAAAATTTTAAACTTTCTCCTTGAGGGTGGGTGCATTTTGGGCATGGTGGAGGATGAAATTCTTTTACTTCCTTGACTTTTTATGAACTTGGGCGCATTTTGGCATGTGAGGAGGATGAAACATGTTAGAAACTTTTCAAACAACTTGAATACTTGCTGGGCGCATTTGGAGGTGGCAGGAAGATTTAACAATGACTTAGAATATTTTTCATCATCTTATTTCTCCTTGGGCGCATTTTGAAGGTGGAGGAGGATTTTACCAACACTTAGAAAAAATTTCATTTCATGCCTTAGCCATTTTTCCTGACCTCTGCCAGCTTCTCCATGCCTGCTATTTATAGTAAGTCCTTCAAATCTTGCATCTATGAAGCTCAAAATGATTTGAAATTTTAAACACTGGATTCTCACGACCTTGTTACCCTGTTAAGACTGCTATTTCGGGTTGGCTTGCTATTTTTAGCCCATTTCTGAAGGTGATTTGCTATCTATAGTAACTACCTGCTTCTGATATCTCCGCAACTCCGTTTGCTTTGAAATTCGAATGACGTGCTCCTCACCACGTGACCTGCCTGTTGACATCGGCGCATGCAACTGATTTGCTATTTTTAGCCTGTTTCCAAAATGACTTACTATAAATAGTAAGTGCTCCGTTTGTCTTCAAATTTTACCAGCAGATAGCTTGAAGGATGCTAATCGCGGTGGTTTACACTGGTTTTCGAAAATTCTGACTTTTTACCCCTCTTTTCAGGCCCCGAAGTTGGAAACCCTAATTTTTTCTGCATGCATATCAAATGATCTTCGTTTGTTCTCGTTTTTGTTGCATTGCGATCAGCTCGTGATTCTGAAGTGCTGGGAGGCGGCTGCCGGGATGCACCTGCTAAAAATAGTAAGTTCCCAAATGAGTGATTATCCTGTTTTGCATGTCACACCATCGCGAAGCTCTCGAAAAACCCATAAGGAATATGCCGACATGCAAAGAAAACCTTGACATGCAAACCCTAAAAATAGCCTCTGAAGGCTGAACTCTAAAAGTTGTTATCTCGCTTTGCATGTTACACCATTGCGAAGGTCTTCGAAAACCCAGAAGGGATCATCAGACATGCAAAGAAAAACTCTGCATCTAAGCCCTGAAATCTGCTCCGGAAGCTGAACTGCTTAAAATAGTAAGTTGTCTGTTTCAGCTCAAATTTTGCATGCGAGTAACTTGATGTGTTCTGAATGCAATGTGACTGTTAAAACCTCAAAAATGCCAACGGAATGCCCTGAAATTACACACTTACTAAAAATAGTAAGTAGCCGGAATTTGATAAAATTTTGCTAAGAACCTATTGGAAGCATGCTAACAACAATGCCAAGGTTAGATTTCAACTTGATTACTTCATTTGATTTTAAATCGGCTGGAGAATTCAAAACCCTAATTTTAAGACTTGGCCAAATTTCACGTTTAGGCTCACAGACAGGCACATCTAGAAAGATAGACAACAAAAAGAGAGACAACAACAAAACAAACCAAAATCAAGCCAAAAGTTCGAAACGAAGCAAAAATTAAGGGGGTCCCCATTTGCAATGGGGCGATGTGTGAAAAAGGTCACAACAATATCTAAAAGCTCTCTCCACATAAGTCTAATGGTCTTTACAATGCACAAACACTTCTCACTTATTTAGCAAAGTGCAATTGCAAAGCACAAGGACTTCATGCTTGTTCAACAAAATATAATCACAAAACATAGTCACTTTCACTTGTTCAGTGGTGTGTGTGATTACAACAAGATGCAAAGTTGAGACAACTTGCGATACTACTATCCAAGGTATTACAAGATTAGATCAAATGCATTATAAACATCGTAAAAAAAGATTAACTATTGATATGTGTTGGTATACAGTGTTATCATAAATAAAGTCTATTGCAACCCCAAAGTGAACCAAGTAACATGAATAAATCAGCTTAACTATGAAACAACAATAGAATACCTTGTATGAATGCTATGGAATTCCGGTGTAGGTTTGATAACACTTGGTTCTACTAATAAACTACAAAATCAAAACTAAACATACATTGAGAGCATACTGAAAACTATTGATTACTAAAATTTGAGTACGACTGAAAAATTATAAGATCCTCCAAAACCTAGAATTTGCATTGTAACTCCTAAGGATTCGAAACCCATCTCAAACATCTTGAAACTATATACATGAAATATAACTTAAAATATAAAGAAGTAAATGTCACTTATACTTAAATGTTTATTTCATGCCTCAAAATGCACGTTACTAGACTAATAAATTGTATGTGAGTTTGATAGACTTTTGTAATAGCATGTAGTGACGGGCATGTACGACACCTCTTTGAGCTTAAAAGCTCACAAAACTATTTGTCCCCTTCAAAAAACCAAAAACCTCAACCTTAAATATGATTTTTTATATTTTCCTAGGTTGGGCACTACCAAAAAACCTAAAATACTAATGAAAATGGTAGTGCTTCACTTCAACTCCTTCACATGCCCCTACTAGGCAAATATGGTTAGTATTGATGAGGTATGACCCTTCAATGATCTCCCTCAATATTTGTATGAACAGTAAGTAATAGCATAAAAGGGTAATAAACAATAGATTTTACTATATCAAATTCACACCAAACAAGAACTTCAAGAAGTACGACCTGTAGGTGTGGTATAGCCAACAAGCTCATATAGTATGCCCCCCTCACAACTCCTTCAAACACTTCCCAAAGACTTAATAACTCACACAATCAACATCAGTAACACTTTGTAAACCAAACTCATCAAAAACATTAAATACCTCCATCTTAAACAACTAGTAGAAATAAAACTTTACTTGCAATTGCGACTATGACCTCTATATGAAGCCACCCAAACCAACTAGTGGGGTTTTCATCCTCAAAACTAGTATTTTCAAAAGGGTTTGCATCCTCAAGAAAATCAGAGATGAACACAAGTTCTCTGTAAAGTAGAAACAAATATCACAACATGGCTAACCTCAATAGTGAGCTCTCGACCTGGGCGGGGGCCCTAGCTCGGTTGGCTAAGTAATTCTGTTGCGGCTCTGCTGGTCACGAGTTCTAGTCTCCCCCGTCCCGTGGTACCGGAGGGCGTGTCGCGCCAGCGCCGCCGGTCACGTTAAAAAGTTTACCAGGCGCACTGCAGTTTATAGGGGGTCGTGCTACCTGATTCCTGCAGTCTAAAAAAAAATTAAAAAAAAAATAGTGAGCTCTCGACCTTCTTTTATAACATTCTTTAGGAAAAATAATAATCTCCCTTTTTCCTCCACAAACTCTTTTAACAAATTAAATAATTCATTATGAGCAAAAGACCCCCTTGTGCCTAGGCGTCCTCTTGTAGGCCCAACTAAAAACACATTTAAACAAATAATTATACCTTAATTGTCTTTTTAATATTTCCTCTTTAGGACAACTTGAGTTATAATTATTTAATTAAATAACAAATCACCCAAGTTGTGAAAAGCATCAAAAATGAAACAAATATGAAATTTTGATCATATACCAATATGTCATTGAGGACTTATGATGATGAACTAAAGCAACTTGGCGACTAACTAAAAATAGCATGCTTCTCCAAGAAGTTTGAAGAGCTCCCAAAAGGTCAAAATTGCATTTTGAAAGCACCATGAGGCTTGACAAGATCATTTGAACTCACTACCATGAACAACACCACCACTTGACTAATCATGTGCTCTCCAAGAACTTTGGAGTTCTCCCTTGCTCACCAATTAGTCTGCAGGAAAACTCGGAAAATAGACTAATTGTTCACAAACCAATTATGCTTGAAAAGGGGACATTACGTCATTGAAAAAGTTTGGTACACCCAAAGAGGAGAAGCTTTTTGTTGCTTCATTGATTTCAAAAAAGCCTTCGACATCATGCCTAGGAACAAACTTTGCAGCAAAATGGAAGAACTTGGGATTCCTAATGAGTATAGAGCAATAGTGCATAAGCTTTATGAGCAGGTTAGAGCTAAAACTAGAACTAAAAAGGGTATTGTTGATGTGTTTTTCGTGACCGCACCAACGCAGAATAAAGTTGCCAACGACTTCCCTATTCTCTCTTGATCAAAGTATTCTGCATGCTAAGATTGCAAGAAAGTTCATGCGTTCAACTCCAAGGTTCTTTCAGTGCGAATAGGCTCAGTTTGGCTCGATGTGATTTGCTGGTATTTCAAGGGGACTTACGGAATTGTTTGGCAGCGGAGAAAGGAATTCGAATGCTCGAAAGATTTGTTCATGAAGTGCGGGTTTCCTATTCTAATCAGAAAGTACTGAATTTAAAGGGGGTGCAGGGTTTAGAGAGTCAAAATCTATTCTAAGGCGTGGGATATGGAGCTCAACTTCAGCAAACTTCTAACCGGACTTCGCTTTGCCTCGCATCGGACAGCTTCCACGGAGTCGGTGCAATCTTCAGAGGAGTGGTTCAAGGTGTTCAAATCACAACTCAGCATGAAAATACCATCACAACGACGCATATAGACATACAAATCATGATCGAAGTTAAGTACATGATATTCCAGTTGACCACACAAAGCGCATTCACCATCAGCAAATACACTAGTGGTATGGATAGACGAAGCTGCTTAGATCAAACACCACATTCCACAGCTAACATCTACTTGCATGGAATGAAAATTATACTACTTTAAGTCGCTAATTGAATCAGAAGGACAAAGAAACCTTGCTAGCTACTCACAACAAAGACGAAATTCACCATCAATGAAAAACTCTTTTATTGAGAGAGTGTTCACAACAATTTCTTACAAAGTTTCCAAGGGGAAAACTTTCCCTCTTCTTCAAACTACACTATCAATCTATACTAAGTTACTCCTAAGCTATCACCTAGTCATCTCTCTACTCCGACTTCTACTCTAATCTACTGTCTACTCTCTAATCAGTTACAAATGAGGGGGACTCCCCCTTTTAAGTAGGCGGCTAGAGGTCCCAAAAGACGAGCTAGGGTTACAATCAATAGAGTGGCCAGAATCGTGCCACCTCAGCCCTAAACAAGATTTGCCCTAAAAGCCGCCACAAAGGAGAGTGGGGTAATAAATGAGCCATAATGTCCACCATCATCCTTCTAGAAGATTCCGTTTGTAGACGCGTTCACACTGTTCTTGATCTTCTTCTTGACTTTTGTTCTTCAACTTCTTTGTCACTTGAGCTAACACTTAGCCAATTTCTTGCAACTTCTTCTTCCTTCGAGATTGAAACTTGTAACTTTATCCTCCTTCGAAGGTTGTGATATCATCGTGCTTCACCACTTCCAGACATCGTGCTCTGGCCTCCACGCTCATCCTGCAAAACAAGCAAGGAGAAAAGCATTAGAACACTTCATAATGTAAACTTAACTTACTTACCAAGATTTTCGCGCTTTGACTTCCAAGAATTCACTTCTTCCCGTTCAAATTCCTCATGCCTTAGCCAAATTTTCAACCCATCTTCCTCAAGGGCGTATCATCTTTGAGAAATTCATTTCACCCGCTGGAGCTTTGACAACTTTGATTTTATTCATCTTTGGCATAAGAAAGCTATCTTCACGAAGGATTTAAGCAAATTCACCTAGGCAGTTCATCTCAAACTCATCATCTGGAGAATTTCACCTTGAAAACACATTTTCTTCATTTTGCCTTAGAAAATTTTCAAGCTTCCCTTAGGAAAGCTCATCAATCCTGTGCCCATCAAAATCTTTATCACAAAATCCTCAACAAGCTGTGGAAGGCCTTAAAATCCATTCCTCATCGATAATCATCAATACCCAGAAGAAAATTTCTTTCAGAATGCGTCGAATCCATGGGTACCCAACGAACGGGTTCATTTAATTTTCTTGAATTTTGAACCTT
Organism: Sequoia sempervirens; assembly: GCA_007258455.2. NCBI lineage: Eukaryota > Viridiplantae > Streptophyta > Pinopsida > Cupressales > Cupressaceae > Sequoia > Sequoia sempervirens. Next base: position 8,460 of record VDFB02374174.1, read on the forward strand.
AGAAAATATTCTTTCATCGAATTTATCCTCGTTCTTCAATCCCCTCTGAGAATTTTGCTCTGACTTGGAAAATTTGTATCAATTATGTGCAGCTGGCATTCACTGACTTCACCTCAGGCAACTCTGTTCACGCTTTAGGAAAATTCTATCACTTCTCCAGACTTAGGCATTTTTCTAAGGGAGAAAATATTTGTGCCTTAGAAATTTTTTTTTTGAATCACTTAGCATTTTGAAAAATTTTCCCTTAGAAAATTTTATATCCAACTCGATCAACTTTGCCTGTGAAAATATCAACTTCACTCAGAAAATTTCATGAAGGCGCCTAGCATACTTTATCTTCCACTCACCGCTTCACACTTGAAAAATATTTATTTGAAGTCCCAACGCCTTAGAAGAAATCCTCACCACTTCATCTTATACTCCACCTTAGGCGCATAGCACACTTTGAGGAAAAATTAAAAACCACGCCTAGGCAACACTCCTTGTGTTCACCACGCCTTAGCAAATTTTCCTACGCCTTAGAAAATATTTCTAACACTCTCCACTCTAGGCGCATAACATTTGATGAAGAAAAACGCCTAGCACACCACCTTGCACGCCTAGCTTTTACCTCCCTTTCACCACGTCTAGGTAATATTCCTCACCTTATTTACCACCCTTATTCACTCTTTACACCCAAACATGGGCGCATTTCAACTTGGCAAGAGGATGACTCTTCGTATGCCAATTTTTTTCTTGACTTGAGGTGGTTTGGGCGCATTTTGGAGGGTGAGGAGGATAAAAACGTTTGACCTGTTGACCCTCTTCCACCTTGAGCGCATTTTGATGCATGAGAAGGATAAAGCGTGTTGACTCGTTGACTTTCTCTTCCTTTGGGCGCATTTTGATGTGGCTGGTGGATAAACTCATGACAACGCCTCAGGGGTGACTCTTCACCTTCCAATTTTTTGTCTTCACATGCATGTGTTTGGGCGCATTTTGCCTAGGGGGAAGGATGAAAACGTTGACTCTTTTGACTTTTTTGAGAGATGGGCGCATTTTGGCATGTGAGGTGGACAAAACTCATACTTAGAAAATTTTTCAAATACCTTGCACCAACTTTTCCTTGGGCGCATTTTAGCATGGGAGGAGGATAAAACTCTTTGACTTGTTTGACCTTCTCTCAAGATGGGCGCATTTGAGGCCTCTAGGAGGATGAAAAACATTTTCTTGACTTCCAGCTTGATGAGGGCGCATTTAGCTATGTGTGCAGGATGAAATGCTTGCCTTAGAATTTTTTATGCTTCAACTCCATCAACTTAGGTGCATTCTGAAGTAGCAAGAGGATGAATTCAGACTTAGAAAAATTTTGCCTGCCACTACCTTGAGCTGGGCGCATTTTGGCATGAGAGTAGGATGAACTTTTCATGCCTTAGCCATTTTTCTTCATTTTCGCCAGTTCTTCCATGCCTTACTATTTATAGTAAGTCTTCTGATTTTGCGCCTCTGAATCTCCGAACGACTTGAAATTTTGCACACTGCATCCCTATGACCTCGTTGTTCTGTCGATACTGCCATCTTTAGCTGATCTGCTATTTTTAGCATGTTTCTGAAGGTGGTTTACTAGAAATAGTAACTTCATGTTTCTGATAGCTCCAGTGGTCCGATCGACATGAAATTTGAATGAGGCGCTCCTCACCACGTGGCCTTATTGCCGACACTGACGCATGCAGCTGATTTACTATTTTTAGCCAGTTTCCAAATTGACTTACTATAAATAGTAAGTGCTCGTTTGACTTGAAATTTCACCGCAGATAGCCTGAAGGATGATCGTGGTGGTTTACACCGGATTTGAAGATTCTGAATTTTTACGCCTATTTTTAGGCTCCGAAGCTGGAAACCCTAATTTTCTCTGCATGCGTATCAAATGAACTCTATTTCTCTTCGTTTTTGTGGCACTGCGATCAGCTTGTGAATCTGAACTGCTGGGAAGCGGCTGCCGGGACATACCTGCTAAAAATAGCAAGTTCCTTACTGAGTGAGTATCTTCGTTTGCATGTCACACCATCGCGAAGCTCTCAAAAAACCCACCAGGAATCATCCGACATGCAAGAGAAACCCTGACATGCAAACCCCAAAAATAGCCTCGGAGAATTTGGATGCGAAAGTGGTTGTCTCGTTTGCATGTTACATCATCGCGAGGTCTCGAAAAACCGGAAGGAATATGCAAACATGCAAAGAAAAACTGCATCTGCACCACTGAAATTTGTCCCGGAAGCTAGGCGCTAAAAAAGTAAGTTAATGTTTTTGCTCAAATTTTGCATGCAAGTAGCCGATATGCTCTGAATGCGGTGTGACTGTTGAAAATTCAAAAATGCTGACAAATTGCCCTGAATTTCACACTTACTAAAAATAGTAAGTACCTTGGAATCTGATGAAAATTGGCTGGAAGCCTGCTGGATGCCTGCTGACAACAACGTTAAGTTCAATTTTCAATTTACTCACTTTACTTGACCTTGGACTGACCAGAAACGGTGAAACCCTAATTTTGGACTTGGTCAGTTTCACACTTAAACTCACTGACGGGCGCAACCCCAGAAAGACGGACAGAACGAGAGAGACAACAGCAAAACAAACCAACATCAAACCAAAAGCAAAGCAAAAATTAGGGGGTCCCCATTTGCAATGGGGCGATGTGTGAAAAAGGTCACAACAGGTATGTTTGAATGCTTTGGTAGCAAAATCAGAGTCAAACAAGGATGTCCTCTATCCCCCACTTTGTTTGGTCTATATATTGATAAACTTGAAGAATGGTTTAACAAAACTACTAGAGGGGGTATCTAGCTAGTGAGTTATGTGGTGAAATTATTTTTGCATGTGGATGATCTTATCCTAATTGCAAAAATTACCCATGGTTTGAGAGAACATTTGAAGGCTTTGTAATGTCCCCTTCTTGCACCTGAGCAGTTGGAGTGTTCCATTAGCCTATTATTGAGTTCTTGTAGGCTAAGTGGAGTTGGTTAGGGGACTCAAAGCCAATGTTGGGCTCTGTGGTGGTTTTCGGCTCAATTTTGTACCAGTTGGGTGTTTGGGAGTACTTACTATTTTTAGCAATGGCTATTTATAGTAAATGTATTTTTGGTAACTGGTCCATGCCTATGTTGCTCCAACAGTGCATATTTCCTAATTGGGTGTTGGTGAGTCTAAGGTTGATTTAATTAATATTTGTATTTCTTCTGTCACTTAAGTTATTTTTATAAAGTCACTTTATAACTCAAGTGAGGGCCAAGGGGTCATAAAATGTACCTTGTCTCACACCTAGTTGATTAAAGTTGTTTTTAAAAGCCAAAATTATTGTCTCCAAAAGTGGACGCCGAGCTTGTGGGAGACAAGGATTTAAAAATAAAATCAGAAGCACGTGAGGGGGGTGTGGGAGTCTTGGAGGGAAATGTTTTCAAATTTGATTGCCCCTAATTTCCCTCTTTCTTCTATAAAAGCATATCTTGGGCTCTCTTTGTATCATCTATGAATAGGCAACATAATAGGATGCTGTTAGATTGTTTCCAGAGTTCTATTGCTGTGTGTTGAGGATGAAAACCCTCACTGATTGGAGCTAGTTCTGGTGGTGAAAGATCTACCCTAGCTAGGAGAAGGTGATTTTACTTCAAGGATCACATTTGAGCATTCACAGGGTTCTGATTTCAGACTTTTTGTGGAGGAATGATGAAGATATTCTTGGTTTTTTGATGTGGGTTTGGAGTTTTTTTTATGTGTTGGTTCTTTGGCTAAGTTTTGGTGGTGCTTGAAGGTGATTTGGAGCTTTTTCTGAGGTCTGATTTGTATTTCCAGAATTCTAGAAACTATCAATTTGACAGGGTCTGAAAGTGAAAATTATTCGTCGCTCCATGCACGCTTGGCCTATCATTCTGGGTGTTGGCTCATTGGATTCCTCCTGTTTAGGCACCTCATCTCAAATGCTCATTTGTATTTATTGTTGGAGATCTGATTTTTGAGGGCAGATCGCCCTACCTAGGGAGTCGTACCTCTTGAGGTTTCAGGGATGACCGGGTCTGCTGTTGTATAGACCCTTATTTCTGCTCTCCTTGGCTTCTGTGCTGCTGTTCTGTGGTGTGGAAATTCATGTGTGCATTGGCCACTTCCATATTTGTCATGTGATGCAAGTTTGCAAGGTGGTGTTGTTGTTGTATGCTCGTTATCAGGTCTGCAAACATTGTATCAGGTTTGAAATATATCTCTAAGTCTGAAAATTTCAATTGTATTCTTCGTCATCATGACTTATTATGGTTCTACATGAAAAAATGAAGTTTCCTTGCAATTTACTTTCTTTGCAATACTTTCTTTGTTTGCTTGTTTATAATGCAAACATGTGAAAGAATAAACAAATACATCAGCAAAACATTCCAATCAGGGGTGGTTGTTACAAGCTTTAGAACCCTTTTGCCACAAGATCGGAATGCAGGTGAACACTAGCAAGACCAAATTCATGATTTTTTAATTAAAAAGGAAGAAGCAGCAAGTTAATTTTATCTTTGAGGGAAACTTGTTGCAGATAGTGGAAGAGCACAAGCACCTAGGAATTTATTTTCACAATAGGCTAGGAGACATATAGAACAAAAAGGATACAAGGACATTGGAGAGCTTCTTACCTTCTTCATAACAATAGTAGTTGTGGGATTGGAAAACCAAGAAAAGCCTTTTTTGGTTTGTTGGTCACACCATTTGTCCTTTATGGTTGTGAGGTTTGGTGGAGTAGCATGTCAAACCACAAGTGGAGGCAATTAGAAAGAATTCAAAAACATCTAGTCACTGGTAGTGTCAAAGTCAAATCAACGGTCCCCTATGAGATCCTTTTGGCTGAACTAGGAACATTTATGATGGAGGTGTCAGCAATAGTTCATTTGATAAGTTACTTAAAAAAGGTTGAAAACATGGATAAGCATCGCTAGCCCAAAATGGTTGTTGAGGAGGAATTAGACTATAGGAAGAAGTCTTGGATGAAGCAGAACAAGTGGATGAGCAAATGGTACATTAATTTGGAAAAATAAGATTGCCATGTGGACAAAACAAATTGGCTGAAAAAAATGCATTATGTCAAAAAGTTCAACCCCACATGGGAGCTTGATGAAAAAAGCTATTTGAGGGCTACAATGAAGGGAAAGGCTAAAATTTTAGTTGCGTAGTAGATGGGTGGTCCCCAAGGAAGATTGGAAAGAAAGAACTTTCATTTTTTGCAACAAAAGAGTGATTGAAACAGAATGGCACTTCATCATAGAGTGTGCAACATATGAAGATATTTGTATTTAGTATGAAAACAATTTGAAGGTGGGCAATCTAAATGAGTTATTTGAGGAGGCAATGCTTCACAAAACAGCCGGTTTCTTGATCAAGATTCATAATAGAAGAGCCGACATTGAGAGGAACTTGAAAATATGTTAAGGATGCGACTATTGGTCCCCTAGATTGCTTGGTCTCATGTACACCATTAAAATTCCTTCATCCATTCATCAACCCTAACTAAGCGCCACATTGGGAGAGAGAAATTCAATCATTCTAGGTAATAGATTAGTCATACCAGTTGCCCGTTACATTATTTCAGTCATCCAACATAAGCAACCAGCCTATTGGAGTGAAGTGCCATCATTTCTAGGAGGATATCAATTAGATTTGGGAATTTGGCATGTGTTTTCAGGCCTATTCTTTGCTGCAATCCACATCTACAGCCATATAAATTAGGGCAACATCATTTAGAGGGAAAGACTAACAACATCAGTGGCTTTTCCACACTTGTCATTAGCAAATCTACACATTTCCAGCCTAGCACCATCCTTTGGAAAGGTAAAGTTGACAATAAATCACTGTTCCAACTCAGCACCACCATTGAGAGAATGCATTTGATTTATAATACTATTTCAGCCCTATTCCCAGCAGATGTGCATCTTTTCCAGTGGATTGCAGCATTTTTTTAGCACTGTACAACCAGCCGTACCATTAAAACCTCAGTCACCAACCTCTATCTGCTGTTTACAAACATTGCAGGGTCTGATCAAGATCTAACTTGCTGATTTTTAATAGGTTACAGTATTCTGTGAGTGCAAAAATATTTTATAAATTCTGATTTGCACTTTCCAGCATCCTCATTCATTGTTGTAACTTGTAACAAATTTTTAGTGGCTATACTGTTCAAATAAATCATAATGGAAGATTATTTGATTGTCCTAATTCAGAATTGGCTTCATCTAACCTTCTAAGGTTTTATGACATAAATCAACAAGGTCATGATGTTGTTTATTGCAATTGTGGATTGGCTTTAGCAATTTAAGGATTTTGAAAAGTGTGATCAGAATTTGTACTTGCTGTTTGGTTTCATTTCCTTTCAAGAAAAAACAGAAAAGGCAAATAGATTTGATTGTTTCCTAGGGTTGTCCAATTGGGGACATTACATTGCAGTTGCCATTTAATATAGTACCCATTGGTGGCAGCTATGAATAAGAGAACCAAATTTTGTATTAAAAATAAAACTCCTAGCAACCAAAAAGAACCAGAACAAAAGAAAGCCATTTTTGTAAAAGAACAGCAACACCACAAGAGAAGTAGGATTTCTTGCTTGCTTGCTTGAATTTCAGACAGTCAGAATTTGTTGGTTGCTTCTATTTGAAAATGCTGCTTGCAAATGGATGGTTCCTCAATCAATCATACAAACTGATTTTGTTGCCCAGCTCCATTGCCTTGAAAGTATAATCAGGTTTGCTTTTTCCAGTCATATATCAGATTCTATGACGATTCAGCTTTACTCCACAGGAGAAACTCATATTTGGTCCTTTGTTCTTGAAAGATAACTATCTCTTTGGGTGCCATTGGGTGTCAACATCAATGAGTACTGGTTTGGGGGTGATTATGACTATTTAATGATTTCATTTCATAAAAAAACTTGATATATAGTATATTAATATGCAGATAGGTGTAATTAGTATCTTTTGAGGTTTGTTTGTATAGATTTATTCCATAAATATACTTTTTTGAATTTTGATATATAGTATGTGTTGAGTGTAATTAGTACCTTCTGGGGTTTATTTGTATGGATTTGATAAAACCCTTTTATCGCCAAGGACTTTGCGAAGAAACCTATTGTACCCAAAATAAAATTTTTGCTTCAATAAGACATTTTGATTAAAATGGTCTAAATCTAGTAAAATTGTTGTCAAAAGTCAATTTTAGGTCAAACCAAGCATGGACTTTTTGTGGGTTTATTGTCAAGAGGATACTTGCAATTTTTGAAAATTGGGGTTTCAAACCTGGTTTTAGGAAAACCATAAAAAATAGGACCTTTCCAGAAATGACTCAAAATGATTTTGATAGGATAATTTCACTTCACGATCACACTGGTCGAGTCAGAATCATAAGAAAGTCAAGTTAGCTCTGGTGGGTCTATTTCATTTCTTCAAGAGAAAAGCTAGGACCTCTAAGGCCATTAATGGCAGATGGCCAGTACTAGGTGTCAAGATTTAAGCCTCAAACGCTTCAAAGAAGAATCTATGACAAAAGATGCTCAAAAAGATGCTTCACGATGGAGGAGAATTTCAAAAGTTGAAAAATGCTAAAAATATTCCAAGTCTGGAAGATGCACACCTTGTTAGAAGGGAGATGGCTTGACCGTCAGCACCTTGGTCAACTTTTTCAAATGTTTGTGCATGCAGAATGGTGAATGCAATCACAACGATGAACGCGGTCGCATCATTGACAGCGGTGACCAACCCAATCAAGCAAGACGGTAAACGCAAAGCGCGAGGAGGTCAAAATCATCAAGAAATGACTAACTCTGGAGCCCACTACACCCCTGCTGGCCAAGGGCGCCCATGAATTCAAGAGGCCAACTACAGTTATTAAGAACTGCAAAACCAATCATCTTCTTTAGAATTCTGCTAGTTTTCGACGGATCGTCAAGCATGTTCACCAGATTCATCAAACATCGGTAAACAAAGGCGGAGGCAGAAGATGCTGAAAGTTGAGAGTCGTCAAAAATGGCAGTCTATAAAGGAAATTGCACCCTTGTAAGCCAGGGGCGCCCAGAGAAGAAAGCTCTTAGATGTCAGTTTTTGGATTGGTTATCCCCAGATGATCTTCCCGAATGCAGCCCAACTTCGCAACGAATTTGTTCGCTAGTCCACAAGAACTATCAAACGACAGCAGCTATTGATCAAACAAGCACGTGAAACGGAGGACGGATTGATGAACATCAAAGCAACTACACCCCTGTAGGCCAAGGGCGCCCAACATTTTGGGTAGTTAGATGAGGTTTTTAGCAGCTGTCTTCTCAAAGGCATCTTCTCAGGATCCTTCCAACTTCATAGTGAATCCAGTTGCCAGCTTTTGGGACTTGTCAAGCGTTCACAAATGAAGATCAAGCAGAAAACGCTGAAAGTCAAGACAAGTTGAAAAACGTGAGAAATTGGTTGTTGAGCAAAAATGCACCCTTCTAGCAAAAGGTGCCCAACCTTTTGGGCAATTAGTTGTTGTTTTCAGAGCACAGCTTCCAAGAAGACCTCTTTAGAGTTGATCAATCTTCGCGATGAAATCAACAACACGAATGTCGGAGCAATCAAACTCCTAGCAACGAGGTTCAAACTGGAGCATTTTGTCAAGGGTTACAAAGTGCAAAATGCATCTCAAAGGCACAAAAGCGCCCCTGTAGGTTAGGGGCACCTAGGAATTTGAGCCTCATAAATAAGTTTTAAGAACTTGCACATATAGTCATCCTTTCCGAAATTCTTCCAGCTTCACGATGGACTCAACATCCAGTCCATGGGAATCGTCAATCGCCAACAATTGTAGATTGAAGCACGGAGGGTCAAATAGAGGAAATTGAAAATCATCCAAGAATTGGCTAAGTCTAGCGAGAAAAAGCACCCTTCTAGGAAAAGGCGCCCAAGAATTCAAGCCACCAGATTCAGTTTTCAAGGTTCGTAGCCTCCAGTGACATCTCTTCAAAGTTGATCCAACTCCGAAGTGAATCTGCTACCCAAGCTTCATGATCAATCAGGCGACCAGAATCAAAGATCAAATAGAGGTTGCTTACAAGCAGAAGTTGAAAATCTTCAACACTGGCAAGGTGGCATCCAAAGTCAACTCCCAGTTGGGATTTTTGGAGACTTTCTCATGTCTAAGCGTCCCAAAATTGGTGGAGATTGTTCCAATTAACTCCCAATCAAGCAAATTAACTCCCCAATCAGCATTTTGGCACCCAAACTGATTGCTTTGTTCCAAATTGCTATATACGAAGCACCTAGGTGTCATAATTCATTATTCTTTGCAGGTTGAAGAGCTTAAACACAAATATTTTCTCTCCAACGTCATTTGAAGGATCTAACGGAAGCCATTCTCAATGTTCTTCGTAATTCCAGGTATAGGTTGGATAGGACGTCTTTCACAAGACTTCATCTCCAGGCACCATTTTCAAAGGCAACAGCTTATAACTTCTAGCTTCTCCCCACAAATTTCTTCTATTCTTGTCTTAGGTATTCTTGCATGTCCAAGTAAACAACATTTTCTCGTAGATCTGGCCTTCTGGGTTCATCTAGCACGAGATTGGCCACAAAACCCATGTGCCAGATTTCTTTGGAAAAATTGCCTCGTAGCTTCCATTTTTTAGGGTTTTTGCAAAAAGTCACTTTTTTCAGAAACTGACGAACTGGGTTTGCTTAGCATAAAGGCGCCCACAAAACCCATGTGCCACATTTTTTTGGGAAAAATAGCTTTTGCAGCTTCTTCCCAAGGGGTTATTGCATGTCCAAGGAAAAGTCACTTTTCCGAAATTTTGAGGTTTTGGGTCCATTCAGAAAGATATTCCTAACAAAACCCACGTCTCATAAATTTTCGTAAAAGTTATACCCCTTAGCGAAGCTATTTTTAACTTCCGCAGAAAAAGTTGTTCAAATAGTGTCGTGTGCCCAATCAATCTTCCCAATTTTCAAAATGCAATTCTCACAAGTTGAATTCAAGACCAAATTGGTCTTGCTTCATGACTTTCTGAAAATGACTGACACTTATTTACATCGAGCACACCCCAAAGTTGATTTAGATAAGTTGGAAAGCATAAACCAAAACACACTTGAGAATATTGAGCAATTTGGGTCGCTTGAGGCAGCATTATTTCCCATCTCAGCACAGAGCATCGAATTTGTAATCGCTTGTGTAAAGCATTACAACCCTACTGCACGAGAGATACAATCAGTAGATGGGAGACTAATATGCAGTCTCAAGCCACAGGATATCGAGAGATGCTTTGCTATTCCACATTGTGCAAACAATTTGACCATATCAATGGAGTGTGAAAAGGCATTCAACACGTCAAAGGACAAATGTAAGAAGAGAATGGCAGAAAAGTGGCTTAAAGAGAAAAGAAACAACTTGCCAAAGAACGTGGGACATGGAGAATTTAGAGATGAGTACGTAGTTATGATCACTCTACTCAATTGTGTTACCGGTCAAGCAGAGGCAAACGAGTTCCAGCCATGGATGTATTACATCATGTCTCAACCTGTCAGTAGGAAAGAACACTATGACCGGCCTTCCTTGATCAATGACATTCTCCACAACCAGATGACTAGTTTCTTCAAGGCCCACAAATTCCACATGTGTTCATACCTTGTATATCTGATAGCCTTCTAAGGCCAATTTAGAGCATTGAATATTGTTGGAACACTGGGCGTAAAGAAGATTCACGAACATTTCACACAGCTTGAGTTCTCACAGTGAAAACAACACTTCAAGCGAGTAAATGACCAGTTCCTGAGGCACACAGTGAGGGACCATGATCATGAGTCACATGTACGCATCTTTCTAGAAGCCAAATTGGCAATGGTAGATTGGGCAGATTGGTTCATTCAATTCCCCACGTTTACCTACATCTGCGTATATGGCTACTTAGGTCATCCAACCATGTTACCTCGTTATCCATCAGATAAGGTGGTATTCATGGAATTTCTACGGTGGTTGCATGGATTCCATGCCTTTCTGTGCAGCAAGCGCAAGACAACTGCCAACTTTCCTTTCACATGGGTATTTATAGGTGCAGATCAAGAGCGGACACCAAGGCAATGAACCTTGAGATGACGAAACTTAATCTTAAGTTTCTCATTGAAAGGCACTCATATGACCCTTGGGGTCACTTTTCAGCTCGCCTTGATCATCATTCTTCACAAAAGCCATCCATGGAGGATTATTGGTTTAGCTATGAAGACGAATTCAAAGTGCGCAGGCACAACTACAGCAGGTTCACCCTTTTGCAGATCGTTGAGTTCATGTTAGAGGATGTGGAAGGATTATCAAATGATGATGGGGAAGTCATACTTCCCACATTTTTTAGAGATCAAATCGATTCGCAGCCACTTCAAGCCGTTGATTGGTATGCCAAGGAAAGCATATCCATTGAGGAAAGGACAAGCAGAGTTGTAAGGAACAACCAACTTTTCCTAGACAACAAGAGGACAAGGAAGGTAGTCACACCTATCATAGAGCCGCCACCAGTTACTGCCACACTACCTTCCACGTCTAGATCAAAACCCAAACAAAAGACAATGTGCAATCCTCCAGAGGGTTCGAAGAGTCACAGGGTGCCCATTCATTTGAGAGGGAAGATGCAAATTGCTGATGTAAATCAGCAAGAGCAACATGTGGACACAACCACAAACACAGCTGAGACAATGCCAGAGGAGGAATCAGAGCCTTCTATTTCTTCACCACCACAGCAATCTCCAATTCACATCAATTTGGAGCCAGATTCCCCACCACGTGACATCTCAACACATTCTCACTTGTCAGGAGTTCATGGGACTAGCACCAATCCTCCTAGCGAGGTTAGTTGAGACTTGTCTTGGCTTGAGAATATCTTGGGTAGGAAGAGGAGAAAGCCATCCTACTAGTTGAACTTTGCAGAATTCGACGATGTCTACCAAGACACGTAAGAGAAGAAGCTTAAAAAGCAAGTTTGTCATGTCCCTTTCCAGTTGACATCTCTCAGAGCTGATGATTAGCCTATTATGCGACCCTCGTAGGCTGATAGGATGGATAGGGGGTCTTGACGGAGCTTGGCTTGGCTTCGGTTGTCAGAATTTTATCAGTTGGCTTTCGTTCGGGCTCATTTGGACACCATTTGCCTGAATTGCTATTTTTAGCAGTATTTGGCACTCAGCGAGGCACCCCTGCTATTTTTAGCAGTATGGTTTGGTCATGTGCAGAATCACTCACTTATTCACCAGCTTCAGACGGTTCGTGAATTGGATATATTTTGAGGGAGATATTAATATTTAATTGATTTATTAAATATTAATTATTCTGAGCTTATGTTATAAAGTTATAATATTTTAAATATTATAACTTAAGTGATTTTGCTGAAGGGGGTCGACCATCATTGAAGGGGCCATTTTTAATTATAATTTATAATTAAAAATGTGTTTGAAAACTATTGAAATATTTAAAATAAAAGTTCGAATTTATTTTAATGATACCTAATTGAGAAAATTCGAGCTTTTGAGGAATATAAGGGTTTCTCATTGGAATTCGAGCAATAATGATTGAAGTCGACTTTTTGCTGAGTTTTTCCTTCTAAGAATAGAGCCAAGGGTTCCAGTTTTCAATTTGCATTGGAGAACGTGCAATCTTCAGTGTGTGCGATTCAGAGGCTATGAAATATCAGCTGATCTATTGCCAGTCAGAGAGATAGCTTTATTCAGAAGTTATCATAGAGCATCACAGGCAAAATATACTCAGGGTTTTGATCTGGAGTTCATTCGGGAAGAGTTCTTTATGCCAGACGTCCATTTTGCAAGCTTTAGATACATCTTCCAATAGCCGTACAGATTTCTTTATTGCTGTTACCAGATTTGTACTGCTGCAGCAGGCCGTACCTCTCAAGTACAGGCCGTACTTTTCCTCTGGAGCAAATCGCCTACCTTCCTTGCAGTCTAACTTCACAGCAGGAGGCGCCTTTGCATCTGGAAGCATTTGATATCATCTGGCGAAAGGAGAGTCTTCATCTGGATAGCCGTATTGATTTAATTTCTTCTCAAAAGCGGCTGCAACCAGGCTTTTGAATATTATAAATCCACTTGTCTTTTTACTTGCATGTCAAAGATCCATCATTGTAATGATCTGGAATGAACAATAAACATACTGGTTATCTATTTCATTGGCTATTTGTTTCAGTTCGCACCTCTTTGAATTTATTTAGATTTTTGAATCATTTCTTGCAAAAATCGCATTATATCATTTATGCACAAAAAACACAAAAAAACCTAAAACGTCAAAAAACAAGCAAAAATACAGACAGTTCAGAGATCAGTTAGAATAGGGGTTTCTACAAAGTTCATGTGGAAAAGAACACCGACAACGAGATTGTCATTGAGACCGCCACACTGCCTAAGGACAAAAATGCGGATGAAGTAGAGGTTGACGACTTCACTTTGTTGAAAGTCAATCTTGGTAAAAGCACACGCCAGACTGATATGGATCTCCTCGAGGTCGCAACAATGAGCATAAAAGAAAGAGTGGTGAAGGATGGTGAAGATAAAGCAGCCCTCAAGGCTGAAAACCAGCAACTACGGCAATACATCTCCAACCTTCTCCACAGTACCTCAAACGTCACCGCCTTGCTTCCGCAAATGCTAGAGCTACCTGCAGAGCAAAATCAACTAAGTCAGCTGATTCTATATGGGAAGCACCTGAGAGATCAAGTGGAAGAGTTCATCACTAGGGGTCGGTTCATACTGGAAAAGTTGTACCAATTGAGGTACAATTCCCACGACCTTCGCATGGGAATCTAGGAATCAGAACAAAGCATAGCAGAGAGCAAGCCTCGAGATGAGATCACCATCTCAGACTTAAGAATGGTGTATAATTCAGTCACTGCAGAGGATAACAAGCAGAAGCTTTTTACTTGGAAAGAACAACTTGTCTACAAGGTAAAAGCTTATGATACAATCTCTGTAGAGTTGACTGAATGCAGACAAAATGTGGCAAGTGCTATCAAGTTCGTAAGAACATTGGTGACATCTATCCCTTGCCAGTTCCAACGTGAAGGTGGTGAGTACGTTGAGCTTGCTGAAGTACAGACACAGTTTCAGGACCTCATCCATAGTAGTTTTTGTGATGACCCTATTGACTGTAGGTTGAGTCAAGTTGCAGCCATGTCAGTGAAGCTTGATGACGTAGCTGTAAAGAGGAGTGAATTTCAGGATCAAATTGCAAGTGGTGAGGAGATGCTACGAAGACATGAGATCATCCTGAGAAGTATTAGTTGTCCAGACACAAAGACAATTAACAACTAGTTGGAGGAGATGATTACTCAAATTGATGAGGTGTAAACTACCAGTTAGGATGTCCCACCTTCTCCAAAGATAGCATTTAAACATAACAATTAACTTGATGCCTTTTCCAAGTTAACTCGTTGTCCCACCTTTTATGCATGTCTATTTTTGGAGACACCTTTGTACAATGGAGTTCTATTTAGTTTAGATTCAGCTAACTGAAGTAGTCTTTCTAGTTAACTGTTAGGTTACATTTGATTAGACATAGGAATAAATCTTGCTGATTGGCAAGAACTGAATGTTAACTCAAGGAGATTTTAGGGTTCCCTACTCCTTTGAGTGTCTATAAATAAGAGCAACCTTGCTCATTGTATTTTAACTTTACTTCATGGTAACAAAACACTGAGCTTGAAGGCCTTCGACTTTGTTACTTAGTATATGTTCTTGAATCATACTTGTTAGAATAAAATGTTGAGCTATTCGCTTGCATTTTTATTGTTCATGTACTTGTGTTCAATCTATGTCAAAGTGTATTTTGGTTGATCGTATCTTGTATGATTGTCCTCTTTCATACCATTTGCTGTCCCAAAAACGTGTAATAGTTGATCGAGTTTGAGAAAATAAATCAAAAGAGCAATGAGCCTTTGATCCAAAGTTTCAAGATCTATCAATTTTTGTTTTGTTTCTTGTAATCTTCATTTCAGCCTACACCTCAGAAAGAGCACCTTGCCTCCAAGGGAATCCTGAGATCTAGCTTACCATTTGATGTTGTTTCTAATAACCTTTATTTCAGCCTACACCTTGGAAAGAGCACCTCACCTCCAAGGGAATCCTGAGATATAGTTTATCGTTTGATGTCCTACTTGCATAAACTTTATTTCAGCGTACATCTAAAAGAGCAATGAACCTTCGGATGCGTTATGAGAACAAGTTTGTCTAAGTTAAACCAAATCCAGTCCCGTTACTTATAAATCCTCTTGCTCTAAATTTACCTGAGGAGATAGAAGCGTTTTAAGTTTTAGCCTAGTTGTAGTTGAGATCTACGAAACTAGAGAAAACCTCAGCCGCAACGCATGGTGTTTCATAACCTTGTGATCTACAGCTGAGTAAAAAGATAGGAACTTAGTTTACTTTACTTTTTACACAAAAACAGCAAAAGAGGGAGCTTCCCCTCCTAATTTGAAGAGCAGTTCATTTGTGCATAGCTGTCTGTTTCCAATACGCACTCCTGAGGTGCGAATTGAAACACCAACAAAACCTTATGTTTTGCAGCATTTTAGTTATTTTTATCCCTCTTGATGACACAGGAAGTTTCCCCACCTGTATTGTGTTTCCTTTACCTTCACTTCATTTCCAGTTCATATTTTCCTTACAATTAAATTATAAATGAATGAAAGGAAAAAAATATATCTAAATGCATTTAGGATCCATTGGACAACTAATATGATATGTGAGTTAAATGATTGTGATCGCCAGAAAGATTTTGTCTCAAACTATGGTTTTGCCTCTTGTGCAGCTCTGCAGCTACAGGAGAGAAACTCCAACTAGATTTCCCAAGGTTTCTTTTGCATTTCATAAAAGGCTCTTGGGATGTAGTGGAAAGAAGATTAAATATATTTAGTAGCACTCTGGTCATATCAGATCACAGTCTGAGGTTTTCTTAATTAAAATTGTGAAATTTCAGCAGTTCCAAGTTCCTGCTTCTGTTTTCTTTCTTGTTTTAAACATAATAGAGATTTATAAATTTGAAGGAAAAAATAGGCATCTCAGATCCTATTTCCGTGTTTTCACATTTTCATCTTTTTTTAATGCCTAATAATTTAATGATTAAGCAATTCCAAAATCCTTTCATTTATTTTTGGTGCTCCAACTATTGTATTTTTCAATGATTGTTGCCCAAGGATGGAAGAAGAACTGTGAAGGAAGATCTTGATATCTGAATTGGCAATTGTGTAGTTCCTGATATCTGAATCGGCACTAGTGAGTGTAGTTCAACCACCTTTGTAAATGCTCTCTCTCTTCTTCCTCTATGTATTCATGTCTTGAAAAGAGGAAACACTAGTTAGCAATTTCCTAGAAACTTTAATATTAACATTGGCTCAAGGCCAAATAAAAGCAGTTTTTTGCAAGTGAATGTACCATTGATGAGATAAGTAAATATATTGTGGTCACCTAATTTGAGTTGCTGGAATGTGTGGGCTGCCTAAGTAACATATCCTCTACTAGATTTTAGTTCTGTAATATGTTCTACTGCAACTAATTTCGTATTAACAATAGTTGAGACCATTTTCCCAAACAGATGGATTCCCCTGGGTTTTGGAAGAGACTATGCTTTGGTTTTGGCTGAAGACAAAAACAATTCAGCCAAATTTTGTCAATGCTTGAATAAAAAAAGTGAAAGATACTTACAATAGAAACCAATGTTCGTCTTTCTGGTGTATTGGGTGCCACACCTTTGTTTTTTGCTACAGCTTCCTTTCCTGATATAAGCTCAAACAGTACAACACCAAAAGCATACACGTCACTCTTGGTTGTTGCCTGACCATCATGCAAGTATCTGCCGACCCATATGCCACCATAACATGTTAGATGTCTCTAATTCTATCATGCATCTACTTGCACTAATGTCCCTAAAATTTATGTTGTGCAAAGAAGAGAGGATATGCATTATTATTTCATTATACTCACTCTGGAGCCAAATATCCAAATGTTCCAACAACTCGTGTAACTGATGCTTCTCCTTCTCCAGCTTTTCCAACAAGTTTTGCCAACCCAAAGTCTGAGATCTAGAGGAAAAACAAAAGGTCCCATGAGAAATCAAAAGATCAACAAAATCCATCATATTGATGAATATAGTGCTACTATCCTGCATGAATCAGAAACGTCAAAAAGAAACTAAAAAATAGGACTGTACTGAAACAGACCTTACCTTAGCCCTGAAACAGTTGTCAAGCAAAATATTGCTTGTTTTAATGTCTCGGTGGACATAGTGAGCCTTTGTGTGTTCATGAATATACTCAAGACCCCTGGCAGCATCTAAAGCAATTTGTACTCGAGTATTCCATGACAGTGGTGCATAACCTTGAGAAGAAAGGAGTAGTAAGAAGTTAAGAAGTCATCCAACAGGAACATGACATACAGTAAAGCAGGCTAATTATTAATGTAAAACAAATCAACAAATACAAAAGGTTATACCATCACCATGTGGAGGCAAAAAACTGAAGAAATAACCTTCTGAAAAGCCTATTCATTGAAAAAATATTGGAGATTAAATTTACTACTTTGACACATTATGGTTATTGACCCATAGCTACAAAATACATTTTCACAGTATCTATGTAAGTTGACCCAAATTTGGTAAAGTTCAAGTCAAAGTTAAAAAGCATATTCATAAAGTGTAATAAACCTTAATTATAAAGTCTAAATCTGAAGATGAGATGTGCCGGTCACACTCATAGGATATCTGTATTTTCTTCAGTTTCTCTGCATCATGACCCTATAATCCTTCAAAATATTTTGTATCTTTTTAACATATACAATCAAAGTTTGACTCAACACTATAATGATAATATTTGCAATTAAATTTGTATCCATTCAACTAGAGAATTTGTTATCTTTGTCTTGTCAAAGCTCAAAGGGATTTGTCTTCTTTAAATTGCCAAAGCTCAAAAGTCTCTATCATCCCTTTATATTTCCAAAATTATTCCTACCACGTGTGTGGGGATGGGTGGGGGGTTAAGGGCCTCCCACCAATGTTACATAATCACCATCTTGTTGAACACTAACTCGAACTATAATTCCCACCCAACCCAATCAGCTAGCCTCCCAGCCACCCTTGGGGGTTTAAGCACCCAAGCTTGGGGGAACCTCAACTACCCCTGAAGGTTTGGGCCAATTATAGCAAGGCAAATTGGCCAAGGCTTGGCCCACTAGGCATGGAGCCCCCTACTATCATAGGGCTTCTCCTTGGTGGATTGGGCGGGGCTTGGATTTGGCATTGGGCCTAGGGGTAGTCCAATCCTCCATCTTTGCCCTACTATCAATAGGTAGGGCGGTAGTTCCTTACCCCCTACTATAGTCGACTAGGAACATCGGCCAAACAAGTAGTAAAAGACCATTAAAATAAATTATCTTGATAGATGCATGTCATACTAGCATAAATTGATCTTTCTTATGAAGCAATTCAAAATTTGCAAAATTGATTGTACAATTTAACCTTCAAAAAAGAACATATTATTTCCCAACTTTGGCAATTATTACTTGAATAATTAGGTATTATTCTCTATTAATCTTGCAATTCTCATCCAACATCAATTTTGTCCTTCGCATGAACCCCACTTCACCAATGAATCCCATTACAAATGATCTCTTGAGTCCTATTACCAGTATTTTTACTAGGGGTTCACAAATTTTCACGACTTTGATCGCTCTACATAATGAATCACCAATGATATAATTAACCATAATCAATTTCTCATGTGCTTTGTTAGTACAATTAAGTTCATCAACTCACCAAATACAAAATCCTTCCACAACAATCAAGTCTCTTGTAGTTCCAAGCCTCCAAATATAAAAACTGATTATGTTTAACAACTCATTCCTTGTATGGTCAGAGTAGTTCTTTTGACAAGAAATACCATACAATTCTGATGTGAGGTGAAAAGTATGAATATGGTTTGTGGTGTTTGTACCATACCGAAGTGACTATCAATAGGGGATTCAAAAAGGCTACTAGAGTTGTTGAATATACACAAATCAAGGTGTGAGGATGAGGAATGCATATCTGAGATGGCAAAGAGTTTCCTAGATTTTGGGGACAGTTGGAGAGCTCATATTAAAAACTATATAGACATTATTATTTTTATGAAGTAGCTCTATAAATTACTTGTAAAAATAATGTACAAACTATTCACCAAAATAATACAGGTGGCATGGGATCACACCTCAAAGTCTAACAAACTAAGCCAAGCCTAAGAAAACATGCACTTCAAAAAACCACAAGTAGTTCAAAAACCAACTGCTCAGAACATTACATTGTTTTTTCCTTTAAAAAAAAAAAACATTATAGCAGCAAGAGCTAACAGGTCAGCAGTAGGAGGTGGATCAAGATCATCCAAAATCATTGCTATCTAGAATGGGGTCCCAACCTGTATTGACATTATTTGATTCATTTTTCTCCTCTTGTTCCATATATTGTTGACCATCCTCTTGAGGAGGTGAAATAGCCAAAGCAATGCAAGGATATTTATCTTGCCCATCTAGCTAAGCCCAACTACGTGTTGTGACCTTTTCACACATTGCCCCATTCAAAATGGGGACCCCTAATTTTTTGCTCCATTCTGGTCTTTTGGCTTGGGTTTTTGTCTCTCTCTCTCTCTCTCTCTCTCCGTCTCTTTTCTATCTGCCTTTCCAGGGATTTCTCCGCCGATGAGCTTAAACGTGAAATTTTGGCCAAGTCTGAAAATTAGGGTTTCCATCTTTCCTGGTCAGTCCGAGATCGAATAAAGTGAATAAGTTGAAAACAGGGTTTAACATTGATGTCAGTGTGCTTCTAGCAGGCTCTCAGCAAATTTTCATCAAATTCCGGGTACCTACTATTTTTTAGTAAGTGTGAAATTATAGGATGTCCTTCAGTATTTTTGAGATTCCAACAGTCACACTGTGTTCAAAACACATCAAGCTGCTCGCGTGCAAAATTTGAGCTGAAACAGACAACTTTCTATTTTTAGCAGTCCAGCTTCCGAAACAAATTTCAGGGCTTAGATGAAGAGTTTTTCTTTGCATGTCTAGATATTCCTTCTGGGTTTTTCGAGACCTTCGCAATGGTGTAACATGCAAAATGAAACAACTTTCAGAGTTCAGTCTTCTGAGGCTATTTTTAGGGTTTGCATGTCAGGGTTTTCTTTGCATGTCGGCATATTCTTTATGGGTTTTTCGAGAGCTTCGCAGTGATGTGACATGCAAATGGAGATGGTCACTCAGTAAGGAACTTACTATTTTTAGCAGGTGCGTCCCGACAGTCGCCTCCCAGCACTTCAGAATCACGAGCTGATCGCAGTGCAGCAGAAACGAGAACAAACAGAGATCATTTGATATGCATGCAAAACAAATTAGGGTTTCCAGCTTTGGGGCCTGAAAAGAAGGGCAAAAAGTCAGAATTTTCGAAAACCAGTGTAAACCACTGCAATCAGCATCCTTCAAGCTATCTGTTGGTAAAATTTGAAGACAAACGGAGCACTTACTATTTATAGTAAGTCATTTTGGAAACAAGCTAAAAATAGCAAATCAGTTGCATGCGTCGATGTCAGCAGTAAGGTCACGTGGTGAGGAGCACGTCATTCAAATTTCAAGTCAAACGAAGCTGTGGAGGTATCAGAAGCAAGCAATTACTATTTATAGCAAATCACCTTCAGAAATGGGCTAAAAATAGCAGGCCGACTAAAAATAGCAGTGTCAATAGGGTAACAAGGTCGTGAGGATGCAGTGTTTGAAATTTCAAATCGTTCTGAGCTTCAGAGATGCAAAAATCGAGAGACTTACTATAAATAGCAGGGCATGGATAAACTAGCGAAGACAAGGAAAAAGTGACTAAGTCTGGAACTTCATCCTACAGCTACCTGGAAATGTGCCCAAGTTGATGAAGAAGCATGGAGAAAATTCTAAATCCAAAACTCGTCCTCCACCACCCCCAAAATGCGCCCATGTAGCAAGAAAGTCAAAGAGGTCAATGTTTTTCATCCTGTAGCTAATGGCTAAATGCGCCCAACTCAAGGTGAAAGCATAAAAAAATTCTAAGTATGAAACTTCGTCCACCTCCTAGGCTAAAATGCGCCCATGCTTGGAAAGTCAAAGAAAGTCAAAAAACTTCATCTTGCAGCTATGTTAAAATGCGCCCACCTTGAGAGTTTGGATGTTGAAAAATGGCTAAGTTAAAAACTCGTCCTCCACCACCCCCTAAATGCGCCCATCCTGCACATAGGTGGAAATGCGCCCAACAAGAAAGAAGGTCAAAGGAGTCAAAGAAATTCGTCCTCCTCACCCATCAAAATGCGCCCAAGTTCAAAAAGGTCAACAAGTCAACGAATTTCATCCTCCCGCCATGCTAAAATGCGCCCAAGGAGAAGGAGAGAAGTGATGAAAGTTTCTAAGTAAAAGAGGATATCCTTCTCCACCCCCTAAATGCGCCCAAATGAGGTCAAGTGAAGACAAAAGCGGGAAGTCCAAGAGTCATCCTTCATGCAAGCCAAAATGCGCCCAAGTTGAAGAGAGTAAAAGTGAATGTAGGATGGTAAATAAGGTGAAGGGTGAAGTGAAATACTCCAAGGCGTGGTGAAAGCAAGGTAAATGCTAGGCGTGGTTATTATTCACCTTCAAGTCCTATATGCGCCCAAGGTGGTAAGTGTTATAAGGTGTTAGAAAATATTGCCAAGGCGTGTGAGGTGAAATAAAGTGCTAGGCGTGATTTTATTCTTCTTCAAGTATGCTATGCGCCTAGGGTGGTGAAATAAAATACAAGATGGTGTTGATGAATATTGCTAAGGCGTTGAAGTTTCAAATGAAAATATCTCTCAAATGTGAAATAAAATGCTAAGGCATTGGAGTTGCAAAATAATAAAAAAATTCATAAGGCGTTGAAGATGATGGAAGTAAAATATGATGTGCTTGCAGGAAGATCTTCTAAGTGAAATAAATTTTTCTCACAGGCAAAGTGATTGAGTTGAATATGAAATTTTCTAGGCAAAATTTTCAAGGTGATTTAAAATTTTTCTAAGGCAAAGTATTTTCTTCCTTAGAAAATACGCCTAGAACTCAAGGTGATGAATTTTTCTTCTTGAGGCACGAGCAAGTTTTCAGAGGTGAAGTCAGAAGATGATGACAATGCAGGATGAATTTAAAATTTCTCAAGTCAGAGCAACGGGATGTTCACAGAGATGAAGAACGAATTTAAACTGGTGGAGTAATATTTTTCTAAGGTTTAAAAATTTAAAAATTTAAATGAACCCGTTCGTTGTGTACCCATGGATTCATCGTTTGGAGAATTTTCTTACGGAGTCTTGAACATTTGTGATGATAGATGGATTTCCATGTCTTCGCGCCATTGCCGGCGCCTTTTGGGTGAGGAATTTGATCGGTGCTCAAGTTGTGAAATTTTCCTAAGGGAAAATTTAAAATAGGAAAATTTAAAATCTTCTAAGGCAAATTTGAATAAAATGATTTTTGAAAGGAAGATGCTTCGAACGATGAATTCGAAATAAGTTGCCTAGATGATTTTAATCTAGTTCTTCACAGATGAATTTTCCAGAGCTGAAGATAAGTAAAATTCGAATTCAAGTGACAGAGCTCCGGCTGGTGAATTCAAAGATGAATTTAAATTAAAAAATTTCGAAAGTAAATTTGAAATGTGGCAGTCAAAGTTGAACTTCTAGAAGGTTGAGATTCTCAGACAAGTGTCGAAAATGCCAGAGAGGGAAATTCAAACAGAGTAGTGGAAATTTAATTCACTGGCTAAACTTAGCCTCTTCTAGAAGTCGATTTTGCTATAAGAGCTGAGAAGATTTTCATTTCTCCTCACTAGTTGAGAGAATTCTATTTTGTTCTAAGGCTGAAGTTGAGTTGAGTGTGAAGCTGAAAGTTGCTAAGGCTGCAAGTGTTGAAAAGTTCGAATTTTTTTTGAAGCTTGAGAAGTTCGAAATTTTGTTGAGGACTGGAGAGTTTGCTGAAGTCTGAAATTTGTGAGTTGCTGGAGCTGAGAAAGTGCGCACTTAGTTATTTGCTGATTGAAAAGGTGTGAATTTACTTGAGTTGTTGCTGAAGCTCGATTCTGTTGCTGAGAGTTTGGAAGGTGCGAACTTGCTGATTTGAAATTGAAGGAGTGTGAATTCAAAGAGTGAAGTTGCTGAAGCTTGTGAAGTACGCACTTGCTAAGTGTGAAGTGCGAATTTACGAAGTTCAAATTGCTGATTGAAGTTGCTGAAAGTGTTGAATTTGCTGAGACTTTCTAAGTGATTGAAGTTCGAAATCTGTTGAAGGAGAAGTTGAGGTTTGCGAATGAGAAATGATATTGCAACTTCTCAAATTCTTGAAGTCGACTGGCAGCCCCTGCACAATATTTTATTTATTTTCTAAATTAATTTACTCATGGATGTTTATTGTTTTGCAGATGGCTGAAGCAAGGGCGACTGGCAAAAACAACAATGGTGCATCCAGGCAAGCAGTTATAAAGAAGCTGAGCAAGACATTTATGCCAGAGTCAAAATTCATTTCGAAGTTGGGCAAGCTGACAGATACCAACTTGGGCTCCGTCAACCTAGAGACTTTCAAGAACAGAATGTTGGGGATTGGTAGTCATCGACCTTTGACCACTTCACACAACATCGTTCGAAGTGGGTTATATGCAGCTGCTGGTTTCCCACCGGCCATTTAGTGTTCGGAGCTGATGATGGAGTGTGCCAATTGCTATGAGAAAGATCATAGGTCAATCATGTCACCATATGGACAAGTGCTCACCAACCTCACTCCTGCTGCCATTGGTGAGGCCTTTGGAATTCCAGTGCATAGGAATATGATTTACAAGTCCAGAGAACGAGCTGAGCGAATGTACGCTTCTGCATTCGAGAGATGCACAGAGACAATCAATACTCATTGGATGAGCAATCCCAAGCCCTCTCGTACGAAACTGCCGAAACAAATTATTGCAGATGACTTGAAGCAAGAGTACTGTGACCTCATTATGATGCTGAGTCGAGTTGGTGGCTGCCCACAGTCATTTATTTTTGAGCCATGGATGTTCTACTACATCAACCTCGTGCTGGAAGGAAAAGACTACGTCAACTGGGCCGAGATGATCAGTGACAATTTGCATGAGCAACTCCTGAGCCTGAGAAGAACGAAGACGTTCTATATGAGCTCTTACATCATCTACATGCTGGCCCGTATGATGAAGTATAGAGGGATTTCATACAAGGAACTTGTTGGTTGTGGCTCTCACCAGTTTAAAATACATGAGGCTTGTCCGCAGTTGCACCTGGCAAGTACTACCTATTACAAGCGTGTCAATGACGCCTTCACCATGCACATCACGAGATTGCTTCAGGAGCGGATGCATCACAGAATCTCGAGAGAGGCCCAAGAATTGATTGAAAGGTATGGGTGCTGGTTTATACAGTTTCCGAAGTTTTCTTACATAAGGCTGCAAGGTTTTTCGTCATATCCATACAGATTGTCTAAGTACCCAACCAACAGAATATTGATGTTAGAGATATCTAGGCAATTGGTTGCCTACGATAAAATTCAAAAGAAAAAGAAGGGAGGTGTTGATTTCCCAATTGTCATGGGCAACTCGGATGAAGTGTGTCCTTCATTACAGGCAGCCAGAGAAGCCGAGAGTGGGCTTCAATTCTATCACTTTTCATATCACACCAGCCGACAACACTATGACCCGCATAACAACATCAATCGATTATATCGGATATAGAGATTGAAGTTAGGAAAAGAATGTTCTGGTTGCCCAGTGCATGATTAGGGGAGTGTAAAGTTGTTCCGGTGCAGACCGGTGA
>VDFB02374175.1:0-16875 GCA_007258455.2 Sequoia sempervirens
AGGTTATTTCATGTTTTGTTGAAGCCGACTAAAGTGATTAAAATCTTTGCTAGCGGATATATATATGAGATCGGTAATTCATTATGTAGGTAGAGAAATAGAGTGTGTTGTTGTGTGAAGAGCAGAACAGTCACATATGTGTGAATAACAGCAGATCAGTTGAGCGAATTTTTCTTGTGCAGAAGAAGATTATTTTGAATTAAGGCATAGCAGAGCAGAGCGAGTTGCAGGATCAGACCAAAGGTTCAGAATCTATTTTATGTGCTTCATTGGAACTGAATCTGGGCATTTGTAGATGCTATCTTCTCAGTTCAATTTTTGTTGTAATCACAAATACCTTGTAAGGCAGTGAGGCATTCCTTATTTTGAGTAGTGAGCTCTAGGTAGTGTGCCTGAATGCAAGTGCATTCCCTTTTGGTTCATACTTTTAACAGAGTATAATTGTGGATTAATCTCCAATGTGGTTTTTCCCCTAACAAGGTTTCCACGTAAAAATATTGGTGTTATGGTGCTTTGATTATCTTGTTCATGTGCTTGCATCTTTATGTGGTATAAATAGTTTAAGATCTGGATTTAATTGTTGAATTTGTTGAACACTGATTCACCCCCCCTCTCAGTGTTCCCTGAGTCCAACAATTTCTCCATTTCTACAAATAGATATCAAGTGAATTTTGATATCTCGTCTATATTTCTAGCAACTCTACTAAACTTGGGAACCTCAAAGGTGCAGTGTTTGTTGCTACTGAGGCAAGTGTTTAAGGAAGTTATTCTCGTTGATGATTTGGACATTGTTACAGTGGTAGAGCTTGGTGTTGGCATACCTTGGGCAGATGATATTAGATGCCTACTTCATCAGGGTGTGAACATGGTGAGGCAGCCTTTCATTCTAAATGCAACTACCCAAGGCCTAGCTCGACATAGGCACTGGGATCAAGTGGGCTTTGAATTTCTCTGTCATTGTTTGGGCATGGTGGAGCCTAATGGGCTGCAATAGGCATGGGATTTTGCTACTGTGGTTGAGGCAGACAAATTCTATGATGATGTTGATTGACTCAAGGTTGGGGGGCACTTCGTTTTGTGATAATAATGCTTTTTTATATGGGTTGGGCAATGTCTATGTTTTGGATCAGGGCTACATATCATGCATTTCTCATTTTCCCTTGAACTATGATTAACAATGTTATGTAAAATCTTTTTGAAATTAATATAAATCATGCAACCTTGGTTGTGTATTACAAATAAAATGAAAATTACCGATTTTAAATTTACTTCTAATAAAATTAACATCATTATTCATGGGGTAATATATATATTTACTATTATTACTAATAGTTTTACCAACAATTTAAATTTTACCACTTACCATTTACTATTATTACTAATACATTTATAATATTATTCTTGAAATCAAAATTACTCAACTACTAATTTATTTAAACGCTAACAACCATTACTCACAATGTTAATATTCATATCATTCACATTGTCTATGTGATATCATTGTGATTATAAATCACAACAATAATATTATTAGTAGATATAATATTCATTACTCTTTATTTCAGCACTTTCTTAATTAATGACAATAGTACTAATATTTATATACTAATATAATATTAATAGAAATATTTTTCATTCTTGTCAATAGTACTTATTAACATTGCTTTTACTATTAATGGTACAGATTCTAATCTTATTCATTAATCTTAACACTAATATTAAATTTTCTCTCATCATTAAAAATATTAATATTAATTTTATACATTAATGTTAATGCAATTAATAAAACTCCTTTCATCATTAATATTATCCATTAATATAAATATTAAAACTAATATCCATATGAATATTAAAACTAATATTCCTATTCTTGCTACCTCTATCTTTTCTCTGTCCTCTCGTTGTTGTCTTACTATCATCAATCATCCTTTATTCACTGATACAACCTCTATATTTTACACAAACACTCAATCCCTCCCTCACACCGGGTTGTCTCCAACCTTCGGAGAACACTCTAATGCACTTCAATCTTCCTATGTCATAACATATACCACAACTTCCTCAACTTGCACATTAAGATTTGCATTTAATTATTCCTCCTCCCATCAGCTCAATTCTCCTCATATTCGCTGCCCCACACTAGTTTCTTTGGCTGGCACCCTTCTCAATAACAAGGTCTCTTCATATTCTGTCCTCATCTTCCATTCCAACGAACTACTCATGTCTTAGTTCTGTCATTGTTCAGATCCTACGCAACATGATTACTTGCTTGTTATTTCCTCTTGCTAACTCACTTTATCCTCCTTGTTTAGAACCATCCTTTATTCCCTTCTGGTGGCACGGGCTTCCTTTACCTGTCCACGCCAAATCCACCCTCTTCCTCACAATTTTTCTACGCTAGCATTTCATTTTCCCATCGTCCTTTCTAGCTGTGTGACAAACTATCAATCTCCCTTAATATTTATCTATTGGCGGCTACACTCTTCTTCTTGCTACGTGGAAATCATCTTTAATCACCAATATGTCCTCCTTAGGTTGTGCAGGGATCTTACTCTCTGTGTCCATTCATGGCATGGCTTCTCACCACCCATGCTACCTCCCCTACGCAACCCCCCATCTTCCCTTCTTGGCACTATCCTCCTTTATATTAAATCAGCTCCACTTTTAATTCATATTCATTTGCCTCTTTAACTTCTCATGTCCGTTGGTTTATTTCCTATAACCTTTATTTTATCTTTCTTATTTTTATAAAATGATTAGTGCCAACGGTAGTTGATTATGAAGTAAGCAAAATAAGCCAAGATGGAATCTAAACCACTTCGGTTTGGAGGAAGTCATATGCAAAGAGCTCATCAAAACATATTATCTATATCTTAAGAACATTGCTAGTGCCAACATACCAATAACACCATCTCGTCGCCAATGAAATGAATGCATGGAAAAAATCGAGTTTTGATGTAATTTCCTACTAGGAGCTTGGATTCTTCCAAAAATTTGTCGAGTTGAGTGTATCAAAATTATCTTCCCACCAAGCTATTATGCCTCAAACCTCATAGATTTTTAAATTTTAAAACTTCGCTAAAATACTAGTTGAAGTCATGAAATGATTAAATCTCCAAAATTGTTAACTGTATGACTTTGAAACTTTTTCCATAAAATCCAAGATGGAGTCAAAATTCTTCTAGTAAGAAGGTTTTCCATGAAACCTAACCAATATCTCAAAACAATTGTTTTTGGGTGATGTTGATTACATGTTCGCTTGAGTGCTCTTGTATCAGACACATCAAGTAAGAAATTTGTGAGCATAGGCTCACAAAGGTGGAGTTGGGTGATAGAATCACCCTTCGATATTGTGAACAATCTAGAATGAACTCCATCACTGCATTTTGTGCATAAAGTTAACCCTTCTCCTATTGCACCCCTTTCTCCTTCTCCCTCATGGACTCATGTCCACCATGAACTGTCCTCCTCCGCCAAACACTTCCTCTTCTTTTCTCCATGCCTTCCTCATGGCATGTCTTTATTGCAAATTATCCCTTGCAACCTCTTCACACTACATAGCTTGCAATCTATCTTGCATTTACATTCGTGATCCTCAAGATTTCCCTCACAAGTATACCCACTTTGTCTATTGTAATTTATCACTACAACAACAATTTCCTTGTGTCTTCCAACTCTCAATCACACAAGACTTCACACACCTACAATGATACTTTCGAGCTCTTCAGTCGTGCTTCCTCAATCCATAGGTTATGGCATGGACTACCTCACAATCAACACTCTACCTATGTGCTTAGAACCTCTTCTCACTTACCTCTCCACCCGCAGGTTGTGGTGCAAGCTACCTCACGTTTGATGATCTATCCACACACTCAAGACCACTGGATTTGATACCATTTTATGAAGACAGAAAAAACGCTCTTCCATTGGCTCAACCCAACTTCCACAAAATCACATATTACAAAAGACTCTATAGTCAATTACCATTTAAATTGATAATTTTATTTTTCAATTTTAATTGATTCGAGATTGCATAGCATTAAATTACTACTTTTCAAATTTGAAAGCAAATCAAATATCTTTATTTATTCAAATTTCATGAAACATACATTTACAATTACTTAGGCAACTCCATCGCCCCTATGTATTCCTCTTCCTACTACCTCTGTCTTTTCTCTATCCTCTCAGATCGTTGTCTTACCACCATTAATCATCCTTTATTCACTAATGCAACCTCTATATTCTACACAAAAACTCAATCCCTCCCTCATGTCGACATGTCTCCAACCTTCAAAGAACACTCTAATGCATTTCAATTTTCCTATGTCATAACATATAGCACGACTTCCCTCAACCTGCACATTAAGATTTGCATTTAATTATTCCTCCTCCCATCGGCTCGATTCTCCTCATATTCACTGCCCCACATTGGTTTCTTTGGCTAGTGCCCTTCTCAATAACAAGGCCTCTTCGTATTCTACCCTCATCTTCCATTCCAACAAACTGCTCATGTATTAATTCTACCATTGTTCAAATCCTATGCAACATGATTACTTGCTTGCTATTTCCTCTTTCTAACTTGCTTTATCCTCCTTGCGTGACATTTTAGAACCATCCTTTATTTCCTTCTGGAGGTACAAGATTCCTTTACCTATCCACACCAAATCTACCCTCTTCTTCACAATTCATCTGTGTTGGCATTTCATTTTCCCACCGTCCTCTCTAGATGTGTGTCAAACTATCAATCTACCTTAATATTTTTCTATTGGTGGCTACACTCTTCTTCCTATTCCATGGAAATCATCTTTAATCACCAATATCTCCTCCTTAGGTTGTGCATGGATCTTACTCTCTGTGTCCATTCATGGTGTGGCTTCTCTCCACCCACATTGCCTCCCCTACGCAACCCACACATCTTCCCTTGTTGGCGCTACCCTCATTTGTATTAAATTGGCTCCATTTTTAATTAATATGCCTCTACCTCTTTAACTTCTCGTGTCTATTGGTTTATTTTCCATAACCTTTATTTTATCTTTCTTTTTTTTATAACAATTAGTGCCAATAGTAGCTGATTATGAAGTAAGAAGAAAAAGCCAAGACAAAATCTAAACCACTTCAATTTGGAGGAATTCATATGCAAAGAGCTCATCAAAACATATCATATATACAGGTTAAGAACATTTCTAATGCCAACATACTAATAACACCAACCTGTCGCTAATAAAATGAATACAGGAAACAAAACTGATTTTTGATGTAATTTCTTACCAAGAGCTCAGATTCTTCTAGAAATTTGTAGAGATGAGTGTATCAACATTATCTAACTTCCCACCAAGCCATTCTGCCTAAAACCTTATGGATTTTGAAATTTTAAAACTTTTCCAAATTACCAACCGAAGTAAATAATTAAATCTCTAGAATTGTTTTTTTTTTTCATATTCTTTTTGTGACAAGTAAAACACAGTCGAGTTGCATATATGACTTTGGACTACCCCTAGACCACCTAATCACTCCCTGACGATTAAATCTCTAAAATTGTTAACTGTATGACTTTGAAACTTTAGCTAGATCAAATCTAGGATGGAGTGAAATTTTTTTCCAGTAATAAATCTTTCGATGAAACCTCACCAATCTCTCATGGGTAAAATAAAATATGCTCCTTAATTTTTTCTTGGAATTTCCACAACACAAACCAACACTACACCAATTGATTATTGTTAGCTTTAAAAGAGAATCCAATGGAAAGCACTCAATGCCAAGAATGTGCACACAAGATCCTTTTGAAGGCGAGGTGCTAACATATGGCAGAGGAAAACTGAAATATAATTGGAAATGAAGTTACAACTTAAATGAAGATAGGTGGTGAACCAACCATGAGAGATTTCCACACTTCCACTTATTCAATGGGGGGAAGGAAATTACAAATTAAAACAATTCATCTGTTGCGATAGACATCCACTCAATAGTGAGAATTCTCCACTTTCCAAAGGGTGATAAATGAAGGCTCAAAATGTTTTTTATTCACATTGGCGGTAAACCATCCAGGGGTTACAATGATGTGAATTAATTACAAGAAAATGCAGCAAATTAAAGGACTGAAACAGTACTACTATTTTTCAGTTTACAATTGAAGAATAATCTCTCAAACAAAGATGTTGGAAGCCAAAATTAGAAAACTTGAACAATCTGATATAAAAATCTACAATCTAGAAATGTCTAACAACAAACAGAAAACCAAATAAATGCTCACAACTTCATCAATATACCTCTGAATTTTTTGAAACAAAATGCAATAGCTCTCTAGAAGGTTGGCACCCCAATTGTGCTGAAAAACCAGCATCAAAACCTGACTATTAATATGGCACGAATTCCAATGTGCTCCTGGAAGGTATGACCTGCCTGCAAGGGCGATTTTGCTTGATAAATTCATTCACTTCAAAATAAAATTTGATCTTCTCCAGGATTGGTCACCATGTGCTTAAAAAGGAAGTGAGCCAACACCCATAACCAAAATAAATTCATATCAAAAGTTGCAAATGAAAACGTGTTTTAGCCAAGGTACAACCACAAAACCAAAAATCTGATATAACTCCAAAATTCTTCAACTATTAAGCTCAATTTGCTAGTCTGGATGAGAAGCAGCAAATAATCCAACTAGGTGTTATCTTTCAAACATGAAATTGGACAAGAGGCTAGGAGGTAAGCATTCCTCAAAGCTGAATTCTCAATGTCATTTTGACAGCATAACTTTAGCATAAATAATGGATAATCAAATGTTGGAGCAAAGCCTTCTTTTATAGAATTGGAGATGACCTTTCAACTTATGTGACTCTCTCCAAGAAAGGGAACACCCATCTCACCTTAGAAATACTTTTCAATTTAAAAACACTTTATTTCATCACCTTTTGGCGTCCAAATTCCAAGGCATTAAAGACTTTATGAAATATTAAATATTTCCTTAATGAGGTGTCCACCCTTTATGACCACCTTTTTAATACAACTTCAAGTCATCTCATTAGGCCAAGGGGTCAATATTAAAACATAACATTAATTTCCTTTAATTAAATGATTTCTCCAAAAAGCGAGAATCAAAACCAAACAATTGCTCCAACTGAAAAGGAAACTTACTGAAGCGCTGCCAACTGGACCACTGCCAAAATTAGAACTTACTAAAAATAGTAAATCCTAATAAATGCCAAAAACTACCAAGCAAAGGAAACCCTAATTTCACTTCTGATCAACCTATGGATTTCCAGAAATAGGCTATCAGTCACAAAAGAGCGTATGGCCAAAATGGAGACATTACAGTCCGCCCTTCCCAAAATTGCTTGTCCTCAAGCAATGCCACCACACTCCAAATTGATCCCACCAAACATATAGGATCTCGGGGTCCCATGTCCATCTCTGACAAACCCCACCATGTTGATGTTGCACTAATTTGATCATACAAATGGAATCATTGCACCAAAGCTACACAAACCATCCCTGTAACCTCAAAGAGATATCATGCCTGAAATTCAAATTGAAAAACATGGAAGGAATGGAATCAAAATCAAGTTGCATTTCATGCCCCATAAACTCTGAGGAATTAACATCTACAATGTCAATGTCAATCACCATTCTGTGAACCAAAAAGAAGAATCTAACCAACTCAAAAATATTCTCATTGACATAGCTCCTCAAAGCAACAAACCGAGTCACCACAACAAGTGTGTCTCCATCATAGCTAATTGCAAAGGGAAAAACAACTCTTTGTAAAATCATAGTAGTCGCATCCTCAAAACTCCACAAGGATGTATAATGCCTCCCCTGAGTAATTTTGACATATTCAAGAAAAATTCTAAAAACTTCCACTAATCTCTCCACCAAAGTCTCAAAAGGTTGAACCAAATTTGGCAAGGGTTTGTTGCCCCAAATACTAGTGCAAGAGATTGTACAAGGAAAACCATTGGAAAATAATTTGAACACTATCCAATTCTGATCTGAATCCCTATGAAACATCATTTCCCAATTTTGAGACCATAAACCATCACTAAAAAGAGATTGTGAAAAGGAAAAATGAATGTATCAATTGCCTATGAAAACTAAAATGAACCACTCAAAGTCTGATTTTAGGAAAATCAGCATGCAAGAAGTTGTACAATTGCTGCAAAATTGGAAATCAGCATCAATAATATCAAAACTGCTCATGCCCAAGGCTGGAAACATCCTCTCCAGAAACTCCACCCAAAAATAAAACCATCCTTTGTTCAAAGTATCTCTCCAATCCACCAATAGATGAACCAAAGGAATCATCAAATGATTGGCAAAGATGGAGGCAACATCAAAGATTTTGAAAATTGAATCCTTATCTCCAAAGATACTTTTTTCTACTTGCAACAATCTTCGTCAAGCCATGTTGAGAATTCCAAGCATGAATTCCCAACCACAAATAATCTCCAACACATTGGGAAGAATTCCCAACATATCTCCAAGATCCATAGTGAAATTCTCGAGCACACAAGTCCATGTAATCAGCTGCAACCATCAATGCAAAGTTTGAACCTTTCATGACCAACATTTTAGAATAATCACTCATCAACAATGCACAATCTAGAAACCAAAGGGGAAAGTCCAAAAATTCTCCCACATTTTGATGCATATTTCTAAGACCTGACCAAATCAACCATCTTAAGATAGGTGGTACTCTTCCATTGGTCAATGCTGAGTGAAAACCAGCAAGATCAAGTTTGGACATCATTAAAAGCTCATTTAATAACCATCCCAAGAGAGTGTTGCCTAACATATAGCTTGGATCCACCAACATTATCTCATGCTTGACTATAAAATCATGCATGTCAAAAACATAAAACCTCTTACCAATGTCATCCACATAGAAATTGTCAATCACCTTATGATTTAACAAATTATGTGAAGGTGGTGGATTATTGTACACAATCATAGAAACAATATTTCCTTCATCCCTTTCATTGGTGTCTTCATAGAATTCATGAACATCTTCTTCAACTTGAGGATGCCCATCATTAGTTGTTGATCCATAAATTATAATGTGATAAATACCACACACATTACCAGTCATCACATTTAGCTCATGGTTGCAAGCTATCCCTTCTTGAGGCAAATTCTCTTCCCAACTCAAGATTTCACACTCTTGATTTACCTTCCAATCACTATCAACATATTGAATTTCTTTGGCATTATGCATTGTTTCAACATTATGGATTTCATTTATTCCTTCAACTATTTGTTTGATCTCCATTAGCCTTGTATTAGCTTCTTGTTCCATAAGTGTGGTTTCCATTGATGATTGATTTTCTACTTTGCAAAAAGAGTGATGAGCTAAGGTAAGATCAAGGAAAAGACTTCCAACTTATTTCTCCTTTCCTTGGTAGGCATCATAGATCTCTTTTGCAAACTTAATGGCATTATCCCTATCTAAGAGAAATTGCAAATAATCTATCTTTAATGATTCCAATGCTTCTTTGATAGTTTGCAACTTGGAAAGAGTGACTCCATCTATAACTCTATTTGGTTTCTCCTCAAATTGAGACTTCCAATAGAGTTCTTTAATTAAATTATGTGTGCTATCAAATCTTCATGATAGGGAGGTTGGATCAGGAAACAATCACGTTTCATGCTCAAGGTCTTAGCAGAAGACCTCTGGGGTGTTCCTCCACCACTTGAAACCTATAGGACCTCTTTCTTCTCAGGGTCCCCTAATTTCTCCTTGCCAACCCAACTATCAACTTAGATCCTCCTACCAAGTCAAGACTTGGTGCAATCTTGAAACACTTGCCTTAGCCCTTAATCCACCCTAAAGGCTAAAAATCCTCATATTTCTTGATTTAGTTTTACAGGGGTGTGGAGGTGCTTCTAAGGTAATCAATCCATCATACTAAGTGTATTAGGGGTCCACCTAGCTCCATCTTCAGGTCACTTTCACCAAACCCCACTATTAGGCCTAGGAGGCTACTAGCCCTATTAGCCCTATTAGGTCTCCTTCTCTGAGAAATCAGGTTTGTTCTCCAAGTCTTTCCAAAGAACACCCCAATCTTTTCTTGGGATTCCTGGTTCATATGCCCATGTCTCAATGATTTTTGGGGTCTTGGGTCTCAACTATCCGTACAAAGCCCTAACCTGAAAATGAGCAAAACTAGGCCTTTTAAGCCCTTTCCTAGATTCTCTGCAAACTATTAAGTATTTCCCTCACCAGATGTATTGTTGGAGTTTCCTTCTCCTTACCATATCTTAGCAAGACTCATACCTTCCTTCTTCAAAAGGTAATTTGTCAGGAAATTGACTCCCCTACAAATTAAGTGCTTTGTACTAAAGTCTTCCTAGCCAGGAACTTCCTTGGCTCACCTAGGGTAAGACTTCCACAATTTATCATGTTCTTTCAAAAGCCATAAACCCTACCATATGTACATCCATGGAGTCTATTCACTATTCCCAAAGGGCGATATAGTTTTTTATGGTGGGAAAGTGAACTAACACTCCATTCTCACAAAACTGCCTAGTTCAGACCAGCAACAGTATGAAAACCAAACTAATTACAAACAATACTTGAAACTAAGTAAGGATACTAACTAATGCCACAAAAAGCTCAAAGAACAACTACTCTACACCCTACAAAAATTACAATGCCATGATCAGTCCATTAAAACCTCACTTCAATGCAAAATCGAGGAAAATTCGCTCTTTCGAAACACAAGTAACAGCCCGAGATTCACAGAAAGCACCAAAACATAACAAATGGCTGACCCCACTCCAATGCCGAGGCATCCCATAAATAGGTCACCCAAATCAGTTATCCTCTCCTTGGATCTTCTTGTCCGCTTGTAGCTCCAATTGAGCAACATTTTCAAACATTTTGCAAGAATTTGAAAAGAAACTCCTAAAAGGTCTAAAAGGTCAAAACCTCACTTGTGCAAAAACCTTAATCCTATCCAATGGTAAACATGACCTTCATCAGATGATCAGCACCCAATAAAAAATGCCACTAAGGCACAACCAAAAATGAACATGAATAGATGATAAGTTGGCCTAAACAAATTGCCAAAACATGACCTTCTAGACAAACTATGGTAACCTATGGGTGCTCCTGCACCATTCTCCCCCCTCTGCACAAACACTAAGGAATGTGGGGAGAGATCAGAGATAAATCAATGCCCTACTTCTTGAACTGAGCTTCATCCATCCATGTAGCCTCAAATTCTAGTTTGTCTTTCCATTTGATGAGATGTTCCATGTATTCCTTATGTCGGGTAGACTTCTTCACCCTTGATTCCAAGATCCTCTCTGCTTGCAGCTTGTCTTTAGGAGGTAAGGCTATGTTACTCACATCCTTCAAGACATCCACACTTTTCTGATCCAAGTCAATGACTGGTCCTTTATACTTAAACAAATCAGCCACATTAAACATTGGTGAAATGCCTAAGTCTGCAGGTAGCTCCACCTTGTAGGCATTCTTTCCATATTTTGCTAACACCTGACATGGTCCCACTCTCTTCATCTGCAACTTGGTTGATGTTCCTTTCTACAACCTAGATTTGTTGAGATGGACCATGACATAGTCCCCTACTGCAAATTGTAGATCTTTTCTAGTCATATCCACCTTAGCTTTCAGCTTGTGAGTAGCCTCTGTAATTTTCTTCTTCACTTGCTCCTGAATCTCCCTCATGGTCTAAGAGAAATCCTCGACATGGCCACTCCTATACTCCATAGCTCATAAATTCCTAAGTTCACACACACCTCTTGGGTACATTCCATACACTATTTCAAAAGGACCTCTGCATGTGGTCCTATTCACATTGTCATTGTAGGCATATTCGGCTTGTGATATGACCAAGTCCCATGTATGTCCATACTCCTTGGTGAGGCACCTGAGAAGGTTACCTAACACTCTATTTATCACCTCAGTTTGTCCATCTGTCTAAGGATGGTAGGCTGATCCAAAAGACAAGTTATTACCTAATCTACTCCATAGAGTCTTCCAAAAATGATTCATAAACTTCACATCCCTGTCTGAGACAATTCTCAATGGCAATCCATGGATCCTCACAATCTCTTTGAAGAAGAGATGAGCAATATAGCTAGCATCGTGGGTGGTCTTGCAAGGAACAAAGTGACTCATTTTACTGAACCTATCTACCACCACATAGACACTATCAAACCATGTCTTAGTCTTAGGGAGTCCTACCATAAAGTCCATGCTAATTCATTCCCATGGTCTATTGGGAATAGGTAGGGGTTGATACAAACCTACATTACT
Organism: Sequoia sempervirens; assembly: GCA_007258455.2. NCBI lineage: Eukaryota > Viridiplantae > Streptophyta > Pinopsida > Cupressales > Cupressaceae > Sequoia > Sequoia sempervirens. The sequence goes on from VDFB02374175.1 coordinate 12,272, forward strand.
AGCTCCCCCCGTGGCTTTCATACAAACTACACACTGCTCCACATACCTTCTGACATCCCTTAGCAACTTGGGCCAATAATAGAACCTCTGCACTAATTCTAGTGTCTTGTTGATACCAAAATGACCACTAAGACTACCATTGTGCTTCTCTTGGATAAGATTCTCTCTCATTGAACCTTTTGGAACACATAACTGATTTCCTTTGAACAAAAGTCCACTCTGCAATGTATACTCTGAGAATTGACTATGAAAGTGATTCTCAAAATTAGAACATACCTTATATGCCTCCGAGAAGTCTTCATCTTCTCCATAGAGATCCTTGAAACTTTCTATCCCAATGCTCTTTATTTGTATCTCTTGCACTATCATCAACCTCCTACTTAATGCATCTTCCACCTTGTTCAACTGTCCCTTCTTGTGCTTGATGGTAAATGTGAAGGCTTGGAGGTATTCCATCCATTTCAAATGTCTATTGCTCAACTTCTCTTGTGTGTTGATGTAGCTAAGTGCCTGGTTATCAGTAAACACTACAAACTCTTTAGGTAGGAGATAATGCCTCCACTTTATAAGTGACTGTACTAGAGCATATAGTTCTAGGTCATAGGTAGAATACTTTTTCTTAGCTTCATTGAGCTTTTCACTAAAGAAAGCTATAGGCCTACCTTCTTGGCTTAGTACTCCTCCTACTGCAATTCCACTGGCATCACATTCCACAGTGAATAACTTATCAAAACTAGGTAACAAAAGGATGGGTTGAGTGGCCACTTCTTGTTTCAGTTTCTCAAAACCCTTCTGAGCTTCAAGAGTCCATTTGAACTTAGTTTTTAGGCCACCTTTGATTGTATCAAGTACTGGTGCACATATGCCACTAAAGTTCCTTATAAAATTCCTATAAAATTGAGCTAACCCATGAAAACTCCTTACCTCTTTCCCAGTGGTTGGTGTAGGCCAATTTAGGATAGCTTCCACCTTGCTTGGGTCCATCTTCAATGATCCTTGGGATACTACAAACCCTAAATACACAAGATCTTGTTTGAAGAACTCACACTTTTCTAGGTTGACGGCTAACCTCTCCTCCTGCAATCTTTTAAGAACCAACTCCACATGCTTTAGATGTTCTTCTGCTGTCTTGCTAAATATGAGTATATCATCTAGATATACCACCACAAATATACCTGTGAAATCCTTAAGCACTTCATTCATGAGCCTCATGAATGTGCTAGGGGCATTTGAGAGGCCAAATGGCATAACTCTCCACTCATATAACCCATCAATTGTCTTAAAGGTTGTCTTCCACTCATCCCCATATTTGATTATGATCTGATGGTATCCACTCTTGAGATCCACCTTGGTAAAATATTGAGCTCCTCCAAGACAATCCATCAAATCCTCAATCCTAGGAATAGGGAACCTATATCTTATTGTAATTCTATTTATAGCCCTAGAATCAGTGCATAGCCTCCACTTACCACCCTTCTTGGTTGCTAAGACCATTGGTACTGCACACGGATTGATGCTCTTCCTAATTAGTCCTTGGTCTAACAACTCCTGCACTTGTCTAGCTACTTCTAGGTTCTGATCTGGTGTAAGCTTGTAAGTTGCTTTGTTTGGCAATGAAGCCCCTGGTATGAAGTCAATCTGATGATTGATGGCTCTCTTTGGAGGTAAGGTTGCTGGTGTTCCATCACTAACTATATCCTTGAACTGTTCAAGCAACTTCTGGACTACTCCTGGTATGATTGTTTTCTTAGTCTTATCTTCCTCCTTGGGTTGCACCATGACCACATATCCTTCCCCTCCTTGTTGTAGAGTGTTAATAAACTCCTTGCCACTACTTAACAAGACACTAGGGGTCTTTTACTATCCTTCTTCCTCATTTGACAGTGACTGATGTTTGAATGTCTTTCCATCCTTCTTGAATGAGATATTGTTCTCCTTTCCATCATAGATGGCTCCTCTATCATACCGCCATGGTTGGCACACCTTCCCAAGTATTTTGCATCTTACCCTGAATAAGGCTCTCCTTTGCTTTGGCTCTTCTTTGACTGGTTGTCTGATTAGAACCCTGCTAAACATCAAGTTCTCCCCCATTTATGACTCTATGTGACTAACCTCTGGTGACTTGATACTCATGGTGTCCTCTTGAGCATATGCTACTCTCTTTTCTATATTTGATGAATATGCTTTCTCCGGGCACCTATAAGTTCGATGTCCTACTTGACCACAGTTGTAACACTTCATACTAGCAAAGTATGAGTTACTTCTGCCTGCTCCTCTTCCTCTATTTGAACCTCCTTGAGGTCCTCTACCTCTTCCATAACCTCCTCTAGAAGTTGTTTCACTTCCATGCTCTATGAGTTTAGACTCTCCCTGACTTCTTTGTTCAGTCCCTCTACTTTGGTATCCACCTCTATGTCCTCTTTGATCTCTTCCTTTACCTCTGCTCTTAGAAGCCTGGTCTTGTTTCCTCTTACTCCTCTCTTCAATATTTATAGCCAATTGATAGCATTGGTGCCCTGTTTTGGGACTTAGAAGAGTCATCTCCTCTTGAATGTTCCACTTCAAGCCGTTAAGGTACCTAGCCACCTTAAGAATTTCATCCTCTAAAACATTAGACCTCATAAATTTTTTTTGAAACTCCTCAGTATATGAATTCACATCTTGGTCTCTTTGTCTCAAGCTCTATCTTTTCTTATGCAACTGAATCTCATAATCATCTGGCATGTATGCTTCTCTCACTTTGGTAACCATTCCCTTCTAGGTAGAAATAGGCTTCTTGCCTTCCTTTTCCCTCTCTGTCTGAATGAACTTCCACCATGTCAAGGAAGAACCTCTTAATCTTGACTTTACCACCTTCACCTTCTATGCTTCAATGAATCCATCACATTCAAAATGGTTTTCCATTCCCTCTATCCAATCCATGACTAGATCAGCTTCTATTTTCCCACTAAAAAGTGGTATGCCTTCAATGCCTTCAAGAAAGGCTCTTCTTGCAAAACAGGGTCAGGTTCAGGGATCTTTTCTTCCTCTACAACCTCTTAACTCTTGGGTACCCTACCTTCCAACCTATCACTAACCTCATCAGTCTTGGTTTGCACATTATTCATTGCTTGCTCAAGTTGGGCTATTCTTTCCCTCAATAGCCTATTGTCTTCCTCCTGGTCTTCGACCTTCTTGGCCAATTCTGCATTTTTCACCATGTCTGTAGAACCACTAGACTCAATCTTTGACATATAATATTCTATCCCAAATATTTTGTTGCTCTAATACCAATCTGATAGGGAGGTTGGATGAAACAATCACTATTTCATGCTCTGGGTCTTGCTTGGAAGACCTCTAGGGTGTTTCACTCCACCACTTGAAACCCATAGGACCTCTTCCTTATTAGGGTCCCCTGATTTCTCCTTGCCAACCCAACTATCAACTTAGATCCTCCTACCAAGTCAAGACTTGGTGCAATCTTGAAACTCTATCCTTAGCCCTTAATCCACCCTAAAGGCTACAATCCTCCAAAATCTTGAATTTAGCTTTGCAAGGGTGTGGATGTGTTTCTAATGACTTCAATCCATCCTAATTTGGTTCTTGAGGGTCCACCTAACTCCATTTCCTAGTTGCTTCCACCAAACCCTCATTTAGGCCTAAAAGGCTACTAGCCCTAGGAGCCCCAATTAGGCCTCCTCTGAGAAAACAGGTTTGTTCTCCAAAAATTTCCAAGAACACCCCAATATTTTCTTGGGATTCCTAGTTCATATACCCACCTCTTAAGGAATTTTGGGATCTTGGCCCTCAACTGTCCGTACAAAGGCTTAACCCAATTTTTTGCCAAAATTAGGCCTTTACAAACCCTTCCCTGACTTCACTACAAACTGTTAGGTATACCTCACACTAGATGGATTGATGGAGCTTCCTCCTCCATGCTATGTCTTGGAAAGGCACTTATCTACCCTCTCCATACCGTGACTTGTCAAGAAATGGTCACCCCTGCAAATCAAGTGCTCTGCACTTTTTGTCTTCCCTAACTAGACACTTTCTAGCTCACCTAGAAGAAGATTCCCACAGTGATTCCAATGCTAACAAGGACTCCTAACCCTACTATATATACACCCATGGAGTCTAGTCACAATTCCATAAGGGTCCGTACAATATGTATAGTGGGAATGTGATCTAACCCTCCATTTTCTTCAAACTTCCTGTTAGACCAACAATTGTAAGAAAGAAAATTATCTATAAACAGTTCTTGGAAACTTAACAACAAATTGAATTAACGCCACACAGTATTCTAAGAGCTTCTAACCTACATAATACAAAAATTACAGTGCTGACCTACTCCACTAAAGCAACTTCTCAAAGCAAACAAAAGCCAAAAATTGCACACACAAACTCAACCATTTTCTCTTGAATTCAAAAATTCAGAACTACATCGAATGCTTCCAACCTTTCTCCCATGTCGAAGTCACCCTAAATAGGTCACCCAAATCAGTTATCCTCTCCTTGAATCTTCTTGGCCGCTTGTAGCTCCAATTGAGCAAAATTTTCAAACATTTTTCAAAAACTTGGAAAGAAACTCCTAAAAGGTCTAAAAGGCCAAAACCTCACTTGTGCAA